>BLSH010001434.1:934333-948193 GCA_018402905.1 Glandirana rugosa
TATAGGTTTTTTTTTATATTTTTTCTTTTAATAAGTAGTCAAAACCGGCTAAATATAAGAAGATGTATAAAAACCATTTTTTTTTTTAGCGTTAGCGACATAAAACTAACCAAACGCGTTTCCGTTAACGCGGATGTTTGATACCCTTAACTAAATACCGCAAAAATGATAAAAAAAAAAAAAATGATCATTACCGCCGCTAGACGCTAAAAATAGCCCAGACGCTATAACGTCGCTTGTACAACCTGCAAAAAATGTTTAAAAACCCTGGTTACTGTAAATATGTCGCTAGTATTTTTTTTTTTACCAAAAATATGTAGAAGAATATAAATCGGCCAAAACTGATGAATAATTTTCTTTTTTATATTTTTTTTTGGATATTTATTATAGCAAAAAAGTAAAAAAAATTGTTCTTTTTTGAAAATCATCGCTCTTTATTTGTTTATAGCGCAAAAAATAAAAACCGCAGAGGTGATCAAATACCACCAAAAGAAAGCTCTATTTGTGGGAAAAAAATGATAAAAATTGTGTTTGTGTACAACGTCGCACGACCGCGCAATTGTCATTCAAAATGCGACAGCGCTGAAAGCCTAAAATTGGTCTGGGCAGGAGGGGGGTTTAAGTGCCCAGTAAGGAAGTGGTTAATAGCACGTTAACTGCTTAAAACCACTTCCCACCCGGTCTATAGACAAATTATGTCTTCGTCTTTGTCTAGTGATATCTTAATGATGCCCGCAGCTGCAGGCTTCATTGAGATATCATTATTTTCAGCCATCGATTCCCCTCACAGTAAGAACAATTATAGTGGCTGTCCAGCCGCTTGATCATTCTTATTGGCAGTGGGAGGGGATGCCCTCCCCCTCCCGCCGCCCTCCGGTGCCTCTACCAACTCACCTGAGCGATCGGTGAACCGGAGAACGGAACCGCCATGGCCAGAAGGAAGTACCATAGAGATCTGAGGGCCTGATGGTCCCCTTTCCTCTCTATGGCTCTCAGAGGCAAAAGTAAATAAAGCCGGGTTTCCAGCTGGAAAGCATCGCTAATTTTTTTTTGATCTGATGCTTTGCAGCTTGAAGGAGAGGTGTGGGGTCTTATAGATCCCATATCTCTTCATAAAGAGTACCTGTCATGCAGTATTCCTATCACAAGGGATGTCTACATTCTTTGTAATAGGAATAAAAGTGATCAAGATTTTTTTTTTTAAGGGAAAGTGTAAAAATAAAAAAAATAAAATAAACAATAATAAAAAAAAAAAAAAATTAAAGCGCCCCCATCCCACGAGCTTGCACGCAGAAGCAATCGCATACATAAGTCACGTCCGCATATGTAAACGACATTCAAACCACACATGTGAGGTGTCACCGCGAAAGTTAGAGCAAGAGCAATAATTCTAGCACTAGACCTCCTCTGTAACTCTAAACATGTACCCTGTAAAAAATTTTAAAGCGTCGCCTATGGGGATTTTTAAGCACTGAAGTTTGGCGCCATTCCACGAGTATGCGCAATTTCAAAGCGTGACATGTTAGGTATCTTTTTACTTGGTGTAACTTCATCTTTCACATTATGCAAAAAATTGGGCTAACATTACTGTTTTGTTTTTTCTTAATGCATGAATGCATTTCCAAAAAAAAAATACCATGCAAAATAAAAAGTTGCAATGACCGCCATTTTATTCCCTATGGTGTCTACTAAAAAAATATATATAATGTTTGGGGGTTCTGAGTAATTTTCTAGCAAAAAAATTATGATTTTTACACGTAGGAGCGAAGTGCCAGAATAGGCCCGGTATGGAAGTGGTTAAAAAGTGTTAGCTGGAGTTTAGCTGGAGCTTGAATTTAATATGTCTATTCCATCTAACACATCCCTCTCCCCTGACTGACAATGCGGTTGTCCTAGGATGTCTCCATTCCTCCTCCAGCTCCACCTAAAAACGAATGCAGCCACCACATTTAAGGATTGATAAGTTGCAATATATTACATTTTTGGTTTTGGATTTAGTACCACTTTAAGGTCACACCAGACCAAGTTGGAGGTAACACAGGGTTTTTTCCCTTCCTTGAGTATAAGCAGGGGGGGTGGGGAGCAATTGAGCAACCATGCCATTTTGCTTGCATTGGAAAAGCCTTGAATCGCTTAGAAATTGATTTACTTGAAGTAAAGCAAAGACTGGGCTTCCGGACCAGCAGAATATACTGTACAGAGAAATTATTTTTGTTTTTGAAAGCCTCATGTCAATCACTCCTACACCAAAACCAACATACCTACTATATCAGGGGTGCTTGAACTTTTGAAGAACGAGGGCCACTTAAGTGATTTGATAACTTGTTGCGGGCCACAATGAAATGAAATGATTTGCATTTTTTTATTTTTAATAGCACAATGAACATTTTCCTCCTGCAGCCACTGAAAACCATTTTTTCCTCCTCTCCCTCCTGCCAGAATTCAGCAGTTGCAGGAGCAAAATGCAAGGGATCATTTTCTGTATATGTCGACCCCACCGCCCTTTTTGTCCAAGTGTAAAACGGAATGGGACAGGGAGGCTGCATGGGCCACCTGGAGCATGGGGCGGGGTCACCATTGTGACCCCTGATGCTACACCAGTGGTTGGGGATGTGTCATAAAAACACATCTTAACTATGGGGTTTTACCGCCCCTCAAACTGCAAATGTATATGAGCCCTTACTGTTCTAAGCCCCCTATAAGCCTGCTTTCACACTGATGTGCTGCGGTTTACCGGCACCGCAGTGCAACTGCGACTTTCCCACAGGGTAGCTGCTCTTTGCCACAGACTTCTATTATATTGTGCGTGTGTAGTACACTTTCAGAACGTGCACCAAACCTGCAGGATATATGCACTTCCCTGGTTTGAGGTCCACATCAGACGGCTCTGAGGACCACATCAGAGGGCTCAGAGAGCCATATTAGAGGCCTCAAAGGGCCACAGGTTGAACACCCCTGTCCTATCAACTAGGCATGTGCAATTCGTTTCATTCCGAATTAGTTTTTCAACTAAATTCGACAAATGCGTTAATTTGGAAATATTCGAAATAATGAAAACCCGAATATTCAGAAATTCGGAAATTCGAAAATAAGAACAAAAATCCAAAATTCAAAAGAACAAAAATCCAAAAATCTGAAATAATAACTAACTAATAATAACTATTAGTTAATATTAATCGTCAGTAACTAATTACTGATGATTAAATTATAGGTATTGGAATTTCCTTTCAAATTTAGCTGTTAGTGAACGTAACAAATATGAATTTATCCGAAGTTACGAATTATCTGAAATAGCGAATGCCGCATCTAAACAAATGGAATGTAACAAATGAATAATAATAACAATAATAATAAAAACTTTTTATTATTATTATTTATTATTATTAATTCATTCCGTTCCATTTGTTTAGATGCGGCATTCGTTATTTCGGATAATTCGTAACTTCAGATAAATTTGTATTTGTTACATTCACTAACAGCCAAATTTAAAACAAAATTCCATTACCTATAATTTAATAGTTATGATTAGTTAGTTATTATTTAGAATTTTCGGATTTTCAATTTTCAGATTTTCGTTCTTTCAAATTTTTTGATTTTCTTTCTTATTTTCAAATTTCCAAACTTTAGAATTTTCAGATTTACGAATTTCGATCATAACAAATGACCCAAAAAATGGAAAAAAAATTGAATGAAATGTAAACGAACACATTTTTTATGTCTAATATCAACAAGATGAATTTTAATTTCAATTAATTTTGTCTTTTTCATTCAATGCAATCAATACATCAAAAGCTTGTACAGACATAATGGAATAGGGTAAGTAAGTTACTGATTTACTTGTCCAGTATCAGATTCTTCAATCCTTAGGGGAGAAATATGAGATCATCTGTGCTGTACGTACAGAGATATATAAAAGATGAGGGTGATTCCGGAATGATAGAATTCTTGTTTAGAAGAGAGAATATAAAACCAAGTTTCTGATCTTTTGATGAAAGCTGGCGTGAGCAGCAAAGCTTGTGTAAACTGACTCCAGTTTCTTAAAGCATTTACCACATCACAGCACACCTTTCAACACTTCTAGTAATGTATAGCCATCACAGCACCGCCAGAAAGATTGCGAGCGAGGTAATTAATTTTTCTGTTTTAGGAACGTTCATTTGATTTTCTAATGGTTAGTGGAGTCAAATCAACTAGCATAAAATTGAATAGAGAAGCTGCGCTATAACTTTAAGAACAGACCCGCGTGAAAAGGCATCAAAATCAAGTGGATCACATGTGTCAAACAACATTACACATTCAATGCTGATTAAACTAAATAAAGTCATTAAATTATTGTGATCCTTATTTTGAGTGTCTTTGTGAATATACTTCAACTTCACCGCTGTGTTCCACAGCACACAATTAGTGTACCACCACCTTAAGAAAAATCTGCTTACCAGAAGGCAAGCTCAACCAGCTTGTGCCTATCATCCCGGCCACACGATCATTCCAAATCCCCACAGGTAGAGTGGATAACCCTCTACTTTCAGTACAACTCATGCCAAGGCAATCCCCAAAAGAGAAGAAATCTTGCCATAGTGTAATAACGTCAACACATTTGTTGAGTAAAAAAGGGGTTTGCAATTACAAGAAATTACTGTAAAATATGCAGGTTAAAATAAGCCGGCCAGCTCAATTAAAACAACAGTACTTCTGGGAACACGATCCCGAACAGCGTGGTGACGTCAGCAAAAAGGGGTTTGCAATTACAAGAAATCACTGTAAAATATGCAGGTTGAATTAAGCCAGCCGTCTCAATTAAAACACCAGTCCTTCCAGGAACACAATCCCGAACAGCGTGGTGACGTCAGCACGTCCCTCCTCTTGACGAGTTTCGTCATCAAATGACGTCGTCCTAGGGCCCGATCAAATCAACTATCGTTTTTGATAGTAATGATGACAAAATTAGAAGGAGCAAGATGGAACAAACCAAATTTTAGTCATGAATGGGATTTCTGTTTGAGAAAAATCATACACATTGTCATGTGCATGTTCTAGGCACTAAGCAAACCTAGACTCCATGCACCATCAAGCCCTGTCCAGCCGTAGCAGCTATCAGCCTCTCATAGAGCTTTACAAATGGTGTTAGGTGCCGGTGGGAGGCACAAATTTTATGAGGAGCTTGATGATGCACTAAGTTGTGCTAAAGCTTAGGGCATTATGTGCCCAGAACTCAAATTGATGGCATTTCTGAACATTTGTCCCCGGGTGCTGGCGAGGCCCTGCCATGGTGAGAATTTTGTGAATTTGTGTATAAAGGACACAGGGGTCTCAAAGATGCAATTTGAGAGGCTCTGGCATGTTTATAGTGAATGGAGAAAGTTGTGCTGGTGGTTTTCTCTGGATTTTGTAGTTCTGGATCAGGGCCAGGAGCTTGAAGATTCCAAAGTGTCTTGGGCAAGACGGAACCTTCAATCCAGTGTACAAGCTTTGCTTGACTCTGCAACCTGTGTGAGTGAACAGGTGTGCAAAATCAATATACGACAGATCTGAGCATAGCTTAGGGGAGCAGCTGGGGTTGCTGTTGCTGCAGCCAGGAGGAAGGTGTGCTCCTGTCCAGAGACCAAGGCAATCCACTTGAGACAGCACTTCATGTAGGAGAGGTTCCAGGCCATTGGAACAAGTGGAGTGGGCCAGCTGAGAGAGTCTGGGAGACTACGAGAGTCTAGGAGACTAGAGCTGAAGCAAGTGGAAGAGAGTCCAGAGGACCAGAGGAATCTTGGTTGGGAAACTTCATGTTGTAAGGACTTCCTGATTCTTTAAATTAGGCTGCCGCCCCCTTAGCCCAGAGTGCTGACTGACATTGGCTCACATGACAAACGCCTCTACCACAAGAGCTAAACACCCCAAGTTTACAGTGCATACTGGCCTACTTGGTAGTTACACTTGGTGCACCATTAAAACCCATCAAGCCCCACCCAGCCACAGCATAGAATTTTACAGGCTGCCAGCAGCAGTGCTGGTTTGAGAAAAATCTCATATATTGTAATGCGCACATTCTAGGCACAAAAGAATCCTTGACACTGAGCACCATTGAGCCATGTCCAGCCGCAGCATAGAGTTTACCCACTTCAAAACCGGGCTCATTTTGACATTCCTCACATATAGTGCATCCGGAAAGTATTCACAAAACTTCACTTTTTCCACATTTTGTTATGTTACAGCCTTATTCTAAAATGGATTAGAATCATTATTTTCCTCAAAATTCTACAAAGTAATACCCAATAATGACAACGTGAAAGAAGTTTTTTGAAATCTTTGCAAATTTATTAAGAATAAAAAAAACAAATCCCAGGTACATAAGTATTCACAGCCTTTGCTTAATACTTTGTTGAAGCACCTTTGGCACCAATTACAGCCTCAAGTCTTTTTGAGTATGATGCTACAAGCTTGGCACACCAATTTTTTAGCAGTTTCTCCCATTCTTCTTTGCAGGACCTCTCAAGCTCCATCAAGTTGGATGGGGAGTGGCGGTGCACAGCCATTTTCAGATCTCTCCAGAGATTGTCCCATGGCCACTTGTTGTCTTGTGCTCTGGAGCAGGTTTTCATCAAAGATGTCTCTGTACATTGCTACATTTACCTTTCCCTCGATTCTGACTAGTTTTCCAGTTCCTGCCACTAAAAAAAAAAATCCCCACAGCATCATGCTGCCACCACCATGCTTCACTGTAGAAATGGTATTGGCCAGGTGATGAGCAGTGCCTGGGTTCCTCCAGACATGAGGGCCATTCAGGCCAAAGAGTTCAATCTTTGTTTCATCAGACCAGATAATTTTGTTTCTCATGGTCTGAGAGTCCTTTAGGTGCCTTTTGGCAAACTCCACGTGGGCTATTGTGTGCCTTTTAGGAGGAGTGGCTTCCGACTGGCCACTCTACCATAAAGGCCTGATTGGTGGAGTGCTGAAGAGATGGTTGTTCTTCTGGAAGGTTCCCCTCTCTCCACAGAGAAACACTGGAGCTCTGTCAGAGTGACTATCAGGTTCTTGGCCACCTCCCTGACTAAGGCCCTTCTCTTCAGATTGCTCAGTTTGGTTCCAAACCTCTTTAATTTATGGATGATGGAGTCCACTGTGCTCATTGGGACCTTCAATGCTGCAGAAACATTTCTGTACCCTTCCCCAGATCTGTGCCTCGATACAATCCTTTCTCTGAGGTCTACAGACAATTCCTTGGACTTCGTGGCTTGGTTTGTGCTCTGACATGCACTGTTAACTGTGGGACCTTATATAGACAGCTGTGTGCCTTTCCAAATCATGTCCAATCAACTGAATTTACCACAGGTGGACTCCAAACAAGTTGTAGAAACATCCCAAGAATGGTCAGTGGAAACAGGGTGTACCTGAGCTCAATTTTGAATGTCATGGCAAAGGCTGTGAATACTTATGCATATGTGATTTTTTTTTCATTTTTTATTTTTAATAAATTTGCAAAGATTTCAAGCAAACTTCTTTCCCGTTGTCATTATGGGGTATTGTTTATAGAATATTTAGGAAAATAATGAATTTAATCCATTTTGGAATAAGCCTGTAACATAACAAAATGTGGAAAAAGTGAAAGGCTTTCTGGATGCACTGTAAACGAAGGATCATTTTTAAAAATGTAAAAGTTTCCATCACATATGCTTTTCTGCACAAAAGTAATCACTTTGTCTGTCTGAGCCTGCCTTAACCACTTCAGCCCCGGAAGGATTTCCCGCTTTAGGACCAGAGCACCTTTTGCGAATTTGGCTCTGAGTCGCTTTAACTGACAATTGCGCGGTCGTGCGACGTTGTACCCAAACAAAATTTGCGTCCTTTTTTACCCACAAATAGAGCTTTCTTTTGGTGATATTTGAGTGACAATTTTGCAAAAAAAAAAATGTTTTTCTTACTTTTTGCTAAAATACAAATCCAAAAAAATATATAAAAAAACATTTTTTTTCATCAATTTTGGCCGATTTATATTCTTCCTCATATTTTTGGTAAAAAAAATTGCAATCGCTGTTTATTGATTGGTTTGCACAAACGTTGCAGCATTTACGGATGATGAAAATTCATTTCTGGGATTTTTATTTTTTTTATTTTTTACTAGTAATGGTGGCGATCTTCGATTTTTAGCGGTACTGCGATATTGCGGCAGACATGTCGGATCATTTTGACACTTTTTTGGGACCACTGGCATTTATACAGCGATCAATGCTATAAAAATGCACTGATTACTGTGTAAATGCCATTGGCAGTGAAGGGGTTAACCTGGAGGGGGTGCTCTAAGGGTTAACTGTGTTCCCTCAGTGTGTTCTAACTGTATGGGAGCTGGGCTGGCAGGTGGAGGGGAGTGATTAAGGCTTCCATATACAGGAAGCCTGTGATCACCGCCCTTCACCCTCTGTCAGAACGGAGATCCGTGTTTACATGCGGTAGCCGGCGGCAATCGAGTCCACCCTACCCACTCCCTGGACCCCCTGGAACACAGTGAGTGCGTGAGTGTGCCTCCGGCGGTGCGTGTGCCCACAATGCTAGTTATCGCAGCCGCCGTCAGGTGACGGCGGTTTGCGATAACGTACCACTTCACGCTGCAGCGGGAGGTCGGCAAGTGGTTTTAAAGAAGAACTTCATCAAAACCGTCAACTGTTGGGACAATGACCACTTTGGTCAGGACTATGTACAGCATAATGTATAGAGTGCAGGGGTCAGGAGTCAGGACTAAGTAACATCAAAACGGCATATAGGGTGCAGCATCAGGAGGAACCCACCTATTCACATCAGATTTCCCCCTTGCATCAAGAATCCCCATCAGAGTTCCCCCTCAAACAGAGTCACCCCCTAATATCAGGGTCCTTAGAGCCCCCCCTTACATCAGGGTCCCCACGGTTCCTCAGCCTTACATTTGGGTTTGCAGAACCACCGACCTTACAACAGGATCCCTAGAGTTACCGAGGCAGTTTAAATAGCCAGAAGAGGCTGGCTGTAGGCTGTACTGACTAGCAGGAAATGATCACCAGGTGAGCCCCTATGGAACGATGAGTGTTGGCAATTAACCGACAGCTGAGCAACCAGAGCACTGAGAAGGGAGGCAGTGAGCCTATCAGGAGATGGAGGGTGCGGGGCTGAGCCATAGCTCCATGTGTGAATGGACACACAGAGCCGTGGCTCGGTAGCGTGCCTGCTTGGGTGCCCCCAGAACAAGCACTCAGCAAGGGGGAAGGGCCAGGAGCACCAGCGAGGGACCCGAGAGGAGGAGGATCGGGGCTACTCTGTGCAAAACCACTGCAAAGTGCGGCTAAGTATAACATGTTTGTTATTTTTAAATGAAAAAAAGGCAATACTTTAGTATCACTTTAGGTTATACTTCTAGGTCTTGTCCCTCCCCTAGCTTATGACTGCAAGTGAAATAGAAGAAGCACACTGAAGAGCTCATATTTTTTGTCCCTCTACCCTCTCCTTCTATCAGCAAGTTCCTTGTTAGCACATGAGCACTGCAGCACACCTGACTGGCTCCTTGTGCTGCTCCTGCCTCTCGCATTCTGAGCTCTGCTATGGAGGATTTTTTTTCAAACAAAAGTGTGTTTCTGTGCTGAAGTTTAATAAGTTATCAAAGAGCTGCACCTATATATCACCTGAATAACAAAAGTGATGTGAAAACATATACAGTATATTTTATTCTATCTTTTCATGAGACAACACTGAAGAAATTACACTTTGCTACAATGTAAAGTAGTGAGTGTACAGCTTGTATAACAGTGTAAATTTGCTGTCCCCTCAAAATAACTCAGCACACAGCCATTAATGTCTAAACCACTGGCAACAAAAGTGAGTACACCCCTAAGTGAAAATATTCAAATTGGGCCCAAAGTGTCAATATTTTGTGTGCCCACCATTATTTTTCAGCACTGCCTTTACCCTCTAGGGCATGGAGTTCACCAGAGCTTCACAGGTTACCACTGGAGTCCTCTTCCACTCCTCCATGACGACATCATGGAGCTGGTGGTTGTTAGAGACCTTGCGCTCCTCCTCCTTCCATTTGAGGATGCTCCACAGATGCTCAATAGGGTTTAGATCTGGAGACATGCTTGGCCAGTCCATCACCTTTACCTTTACCTTCTTTAGCAAGGCAGTGGTCGTCTTGGAGGTGTGTTTGAGGTCGTTATCATGTTGGAATACTGCCCTGCAGCCCAGTCTCTGAAGGGAGGGGATCATGTTCTGCTACAGTATGTCACAGTACATGTTGGCATTCATGGTTCCCTCAATGAACTGTAGCGCCCCAGACCATGACACTCCCACCACCATACTTGACTGTAAGGCAAGACACACTTGTCTTTGTACTCCTTACCTGGTTGCCGCCACACATGCTTGACACATCTGAACCAAATACATTTATCCTAGTCTCACCGGACCACAGGACATGGTTCCAGTAATCCATGTCCTTAGTCTGCTTGTCTTCAGCAAACTGTATGTGGGCTTTCTTGTGCATCATCTTTAGAAGAGGCTTCCTTCTGGTACGACAGTCATGCAAACTAATTTAATGCAGTGTGCGGTGTATGGTCTGAGCTACAACCTCCGCAGCAATGCTGGCATCACTCATACGTCTATTTCCCAAAGAAAACCTCTGGATATGATGCTGAGCACGTGCACTCAACTTCTTTGGTCGACCATGGAGAGGCCTGTTCTGAGTGGAACCTGTCCTGTTAAACCACTGTATGGTCTTAGCCACCGTGCTGCAGCTCAGTTTCAGGGTCTTGTAAATCTTCTTATAGCCTAGGCCATCTTTATGTAGAGCAACAATTCTTTTTTTTCAGATCCTCAGGGAGTTCTTTGCCATGAAGTTCCAGGTTGAACTTCCAGTGACTAGTATGAGAGAGTGAGAGCGATAACACCAAATTTAACACACCTGCTCCCCATTCACACCTGAGACCTTGTAACAATGAGTCACATTACACCGGGGAAGGAAAATGGCTAATTGGGCCCAATTTGGACATTTTCGCTTAGGGGTGTACTCACTTTTGTTGCCAGCGGTTTAGACATTAATGGCTGTGTGTTGAGTTATATTGAAGGGACAGCAAATTTACACTGTTATATAAGCTGTACACTCACTACTTTACATTGTAGCAAAGTGTCATTTCTTCAGTGTTGTCTCATGAAAAGATAGAATAAAATATTTACAAAAATGTGAGGGGTGTACTCACTTTTGTGAGATACTGTATATGTTTTCACATCACTTTTGTTATTCAGGTGATATATAGGTGCAGCTCTTTGATAAATTATTAAACTTCAGCACAGAAACACACTTTTGTTTGAAAAAAATCCTGCATATAGGAGCTTGTGAGATACTGTATATATTCATAAATATGTGTTTCTTGTTACTACGCAAGAAACTGTATCAATGTACAAATGAACAGTGAATTGAATAGTCCATCCATAAAGTTCAATATGGAAATAAGTCCATGTGGCAATAGAAATGAAAACACGGAAAAGTGGAATGAAGGTGTATCTAATTCTTCTCAAGATAATTATATATCCCAGTGGGTGGCAAACCACGTGAGTTGTTAAGGAATTCCACCATACACACGTGCCCTTTACCATAATCAAGCCTCCTACCAGAAGGTTGTGATCCCCAATTACAGAGATCAAACACACATGAGAAATAATGGACCCCTCCTGGTGTCTCTAAAAGGGATCAGTATGGTCCATTGGGTTTCAAATATTATATTCCTCAATACCAACGCCACGACTTCAGATCCAACTCAGACAGCTGCCATAGAGGCCACACATAGCGAGAATACTGCTTGTACACGTTTATTGTTAACCGATTGCCGACCAGCCCATGTACATGTACTGTGGGGCGGCGGCTCCTCTGTGCAGAATCATGTACAGGTATGGCGACCCACTCCTGCTGTGTGAGTGACAGCTGGTCCAGCGGAATAGGAATTAACCGCCAAACGTTCCCAACAGAGGCAGAACGGCGGTCTGCCTATGTACACAAGGCAGATGACTGTTCTGTTAGTAGGGTAGACAGAGATCCTGTGTTTATGCTAAGCAGAAACACAGATCTTTGTCTTCCTACAGCTAAAGCACCCCCACACAGTTAGTAAGCATTCCCAAGGAACACAGTTAACTCTTTGATCGCCCCTGATGTTAACCCCTTCCCTGCCAGTGTCGTTAGCACAGTGACAGTGCATAATTTTTTAGCACTAATCACTGTATTGGTGTCACTGGTCCCTAAAAAAGTATCAAAAGTGTCACTTAGTGTCTGACGTGTCCACCACAATGACGCAGTCCCGCTATAAGTCGCTGAGGGCCGCCATTACTAGTAAAAAAAAAAAATTCCATAAAAATATCCTCTCCTGCGCACTGCTTGTTCTTCCAGGCCTGAAAGCCAATTTATCAGACCTCCATGACACTCGTTCCTCCACCACAGCTAGCATATGGTGAGGTCTGCATTTCTGCAAGCGGGACCCCAGGACCGCGCATTACAGGCAAGGGCCACTGGCTCCCGGATTGTAAAGCCACGGGCCCTCAGGGTGTATCTAAGTATGTTGGTGCTAGCCGGGTATAGATGGACTACTGCTCCCAGCCCATCCTCTTCCAGGCCACTCACTGTTCCATGGCACTGCTCCCTCGACTGCCTCGACTTTCCACAGACTGTCCACTATCCCCTCCCGGCCTGCTTCAGTTTTCTTCTCCAGCTCCCAGGGTCTGCCATTCACCGACACCGGTGGATCCTTTAACCACTTGCCGACCGCCAACCGCAGGTTGACGGCGACAAAGTGGTTCGATATCGCAATCCGCCGTCGCGCTCACTGTGTTCGGGGAGGGCCAGGGAGCGGGTGCCGCGGACCCGATCGCCGCCGGCTACCCGCGATGCCCCCCCGCACTGAAAGAACGGAGGTCCGTGTCAGTAAACACAAACCTCCGTTCTGTGAGAGGGGGAAGGGCTGTGATCACAGCCTTCCTGTATATGGAAGCTGTGATCACTTCCCTTCCCCAGCTAGGGCAGCCCAAACACAGTTAGAACACGCCCAGGGAACACAGTTAACCCTTAGAGCGCCCCCTGCAGGTTAACCCCTTCACTGCCAATGGCATTTACACAGTAATCAGTGCATTTTTATAGCACTGATCGCTGTATAAATGCCAATGGTCCCAAAAAAGTGTCAAAATGGTCCGACATGTCTGCCCCAATATCGCAGTACCGTTAAAAATCGCAGATCGCCGCCATTACTTACTACTTACCAAGACTAAAAAAAAAAATAAAAAATAAAAACCCCAAAAATGAATTCTCATCATCCGTAAACGCGACCACTTTTGCGCTGTTTTTTTTTTAAAAAAAAGTAGTCAAAACCAGCTAAATATAAGAAGGAGTATAAACGCTATTTTTTTTAGCGTTAGCGGCAAATAACTAACCAAACGCGTTTTCACCAGCGCAAATGCCTACTACTCTTAAGTAAAAACCCCAAAAATAAAAAATAAAAAAAAAAATCAGAACCATTCATCATTCATTACCGCCGCTAGACGCTAAAAATTGCCATGACGCTATAACCCCGTCTGTACAGCCTGGTAAAACTGTGAAAAAACCCTGGTAACCGTAAATATGTCGCTAGTCACGATATTTTTACGTGACTAATGACACATTTACGGTAACCGTCACTTCCCCAATTGGACGTCCCCCGCGAGATTCCCAATTGACACAAGGGACCCGCACAAGATTGACACAAACCCGACGGGATCGACCCCTTCCCTTCACTAGTGTCGAAGGTATATGTCCTTCCGACACTAGTGTCGGGAAGGGGGAGAGTGTCTTGCCTCCAAACACAAATGACTGTGCCTGGAGGCAAGAAAGTCACGCCC
>BLSH010001434.1:992269-1003044 GCA_018402905.1 Glandirana rugosa
AATATATTGTTTTACTTTTTTGCTATAATAAATATCAAAAAAATAAATAATAAAAAAAACAAATTCATCCCCTCCCCACCCCTCCTTACCTCCAATTGTGTTACCACCCCTCCCCCATCTCCCTATCTGCTATCATATCCTATGTGTTAGCACAGCGATACACCATACAAGACGGTTTGTTTGTTCATAAGAATATGTATCTTAGCATAGGCGTGCGCACATAGGGTGGCAGGTGTGCCCTGGCACACCCTAATCACCCTGTACTGTGCAGATTCCCCCTGCTGCCTGGCTGCAGAGAAAGAGACTGGGGAATCTCTGTCCTCAGTCTCTTTCTCTGTCTCAAAAGTGAGACATCGGGGGTCTGTTTAGACCCCTGATATTTCATTAAAGCCCCCCCAGCAGGGCTCCTAAAAAATTGTAATAAAAATAATAAAATATAATATTGTAAAAAATAATAAAAAAAACAAAATTGTAAAAAAAAAAAAAAACTACTTACACCTATCTCTGCCATACTGGCACCGTCCTCTGCCCTTCTGACATATATACACACACTCATGTTTGTTTGCGCTTTGTGGTGCACACCCTAATGCAATAGGCTGCGTGCACCTATGTATCTTAGCCTGTAGAACTATGTACGCATTATTAGTTACATTTGTACTATTCAGTCTTTGGTACCCGTCTTTTGCAATGTGTGCTGTAAGACTTCAATAAAAAATTGTTGGATAAAAATAAAACAAAAAAAAATTCATTCATCAGTTTAGGCCAAAATGTATTCTTCTACATATTTTTACACATACTTCTACAGTTTTGGAAATATAGTAAATTGCCTTAAAAACAATATATAATAATTAAATAAATCATAAAGTGCAGCGCTGTCAAATGTTCAAAAATCTTTAAATAGCAGAAGAGGGACAGGAGAGTTCCCAGCTTCCATGCATAAAGTGAGGAAATTAGTGCGTCACACTACACCAGGATCACACCGCTCTTACCCTAATGCGTGTGACCCCCTGATGGCGTCAGATGTGACGAAACCGGTCGGAGCTACGCACACACGTCCACCACGCTGAACTGTGCATGCACGGCCCGTCTGCCCGTCGCAGCCATCTTTGTGATTGGCGGAATGCTACTAACTCGCCTGTATTTACAAGTCTCCATGTGAGTGTTATTCTACAGGGTGGGCCATTTATATGGATACACCTTAATAAAATGGGAATGGTTGGTGATATTAACTTCCTGTTTGTGGCACATTAGTATATGTGAGGGGGGAAACTTTTCAAGATGGGTGGTGCCCATGACGGCCATTTTGAAGTTGGCCATTTTGAATCCAACTTTTGTTTTTTCAATAGGAAGAGGGTCATGTGACACATCAAACTTATTGGGAATTTCACAAGAAAAACAATGGTGTGCTTGGTTTTAATGTAACTTTATTCTTTCATGAGTTATTTACAAGTTTCTGACCACTTATAAAATGTGTTCAATGTGCTGCCCATTGTGTTGGATTGTCAATGCAACCCTCTTCTCCCACTCTTCACACACTGATAGCAACACTGCAGGAGAAATGCTAGCACAGGCTTCCAGTATCCGTAGTTTCAGGTGCTGCACATTTCTTATCTTCACAGCATATGGTTTTTTTATGGTTTTTATGGTCAGTAAAAACCAATACCGGGTGAGCTGCTCCTTCCAGGAGGTACCGCCATTCCTCCAAAGCCGACGTGATGCCAGTAATTCCCTATCACCGACATCATAGTTCCAGCAAGATGGTGCACCACCACATTATGGGTGTCAGGTCCAAGCATTCCTAGATGAACAGTTTCCTGGAAAGTGGATTGGTCGTCGTGGGCCAGTTGAATGGCCCCCAAGGTCTCCTGATCTGACCCCCTTAGACTTTTATCTTTGGGGTCATCTGAAGGCAATTGTCTATGCTGTGAAGATATGAGATGTGCAGCACCTGAAACTACGGATACTGGAAGCCTGTGCTAGCATTTCTCCTGCGGTGTTGCTATCAGTGTGTGAAGAGTGGGAGAAGAGGGTTGCGTTGACAATCCAACACAATGGGCAGCACATTGAACACATTTTATAAGTGGTCAGAAACTTGTAAATAACTCATGAAAGAATAAAGTTAAGTTAAAACCAAGCACACCATTGTTTTTCTTGTGAAATTCCCAATAAGTTTGATGTGTCACATGACCCTCTTCCTATTGAAAAAACAAAAGTTGGATTCAAAATGGCCAACTTCAAAATGGCCGCCATGGGCACCACCCATCTTGAAAAGTTTCCCCCCTCACATATACTAATGTGCCACAAACAGGAAGTTAATATCACCAACCATTCCCATTTTATTAAGGTGTATCCATATAAATGGCCCAATCTGTATTTATTATTAAATGCTTTTTAAACGTTATGACCCTGTGTGGAGCTTCCTTACTTTTCTATGACACTCCATCTGAGAGATTGTATCCGGCTGGTTATCGGAGTGAAAAAGAGGGAAGTCTGATATATGTGATTATCTGTTTTTACACCGGAACCCTGGAAGTTTTGTGAAGGGAGAAGCAGTCCCATTGAGCCTGTTTGCCTGGTATTAATTGAAGCGTGTATGACCGCTCTTATCCAGGGGGTCACACGCATTAGGGTAAGAGCGGTGTGATCCTGGTGTAGTGTGACGCACTAATTTCCTCACTTTATGCATGGAAGCTGGGAACTCTCCTGTCCCTCTTCTGCTATTTAAAGATTTTTGAACATTTGACAGCGCTGCACTTTATGATTTATTTTTAATAGATGCTCCAGTGTAGAACATTGTGTACAGCTGCTATAACCACTATCGTTCTGAGTTTACCTTGATTCATTTGCGCGGATTTATATATATATTTTTAATATATAATAATTATTTGTATATTACTTACTTATGGTAATTAACCACTTGCCACCCAGGCTAATTCTGGCACTTCTCTCCTATGTAAAAATCATAATTTTTTTGCTAGAAAATTACTCAGAACCTGCAAACATTATATATATAGTTTTAACAGACATCCTAGGGAATAAAATGGTAGTTGTTGCTACTTTTTATGTTACACAGTATTTGTGCAGCAATTTTTCAAACACGTTTTTTTTTTTTTTGAGAAAAAAACTTTCATGAATAAAAAGAAAAACATTAGTTAGCATGATTTTTTTGTATAATGTGGAAGATGATGTTACACCGAGTAAATAGGTACCTCACATGTCACGCTTTAAAATTGCGCACACTTGTGGAATGGCGCCAAACTTCAGTACTTAAAATTCTCCATAGGCGACACTTTAAACATTTTTACAGGTTACCTGTTTAGAGTTACAGAGGAGGTCAGGTGCTAGAATTATTGCTCTCGCTCTAACAATCGCGTTAGTTTGTTAAATGAGTATAACTAGAACTGCAATCGCCTACATAATGAGAATCAAATGAGTAACTTGTGAATATGTAACCTGTGTTGTTGTCTATGCTACTAGCCAGTGCCTCACCAGCCAGTGCCTCACTGCACACCCTGCCAGTGTTGCCAACCTCCCGCACCGTTTTTTACTGGCAAAACATGGAAAATTTACTGGCGGATGACATTTTTTACTGACAACCTGAAAAATAACAGAACTCCTATTAAAAACGAAGGCAATTGATATTCAAACACAACATGGAAACACTGACAATACCCATATCAAGTAATTTGCTTAGTTTACACTTAAAAAATCAGCACACCATGACAAATTATCAGACCCTGATATTCATAGACCGTTGTAAAAATCACTGATTTTTACAACCTGTCAGTAAATTTACTGGCGGTTGGCAACCCTGCACCCTGCTTTATATATGTTTATGGTAATATTGATGTTCAGCTTTATAACAATGCTTGAATAACGTTGCAATTCATATCTGACCACGCAGAAAGGAAAAGTCCTAGAGCAGTGGTTCTCAACTCTGGTCCTCAGAACCCACCAACAGGCCAAATTTGAAGTATTACCTTGGGGAGATGCAGACTAGAATACTGCAATCAATGAGCAGCAAATGGTATCACCTGTGATGCATTTCAGTTATCCTGAAAACCTGGCCTGTTAGTGGGTCCTGAGGACAGGAGTTGAGAACCACTGTTCTAGAGGATCATGATCATGAACACAGGTACTAAGACTCATCTCCTTCTCTCTTGAATTTCAGGCTCTTGTTCTCTGGGAAGTGCAATGACTTGTGGAGACTGCCTGAAATCAGGACCACACTGCGCTTGGTGTTCCCAAAAGGTAATCCTCTGCGACCTGTTCTAGAATTAAAGTAGAAATGCATTATTTTATTTATACGAGTCAACAAATTTCACAGCACAGTACAATTCACACCGAAATATAATATTAGTCCCATCTACTGAGAAAGCATATTTTATGTTTTAAACATGTTCTGTGCACCTTTCAGGAGGAAGGTAAGTATAGCATGCCTTTTCTTTATAGAACTATAGGTTTACTTAACCACTTCAGCCCCGGAAGGTTTACCCCCTTCCTGACCAGGCCATTTTTTGTGATACATCGCTGCGTTACTTTAACTGATAATTGCTCTGTCGTGCCCAAATAAAATTGATGTCCTTATTTTCCCCCAAATAGAGCTTTCTTTTGGTGTTATTTTATCACCTCCTGTGTTTTTTTTCTTTTGCGCTATAAACAAAAAAGATTGAAAATTCTGAAAAAATTAATATTTTTTTTCTTCTGCTATAAAACATATCCAAAAAATGTTCAAAATCGAATTTGTTCATCAATTTAGGCTAATATGTATTCTGCTACATAATTTTGTTAAAAAGAAATCCCAATAAGTGTATATTGATTGCTTTGGGCAAAAGTTATAACTTCTACAAACTATGGGATATTTATATGGAATTTTTATTTATTTCTTTTATTTTATTTATTTCAGATACTTATATAGTGCTGTCAATTTACGCAGCGCTTTACATATACATTGTACATTCACATTAGTCCCTACCTTCAAGGAGCTTACAATCTAAGGTCCCTAACTCACATTCATACATATACTAGGGCCAATTTAGACAGGAGACAATTTACCTACCAGCATATCTTTGGAGTATTGTTTTTTTTTTTTTTGTACTAGTAATGGCGACAATCAGCAACTTATAGCAGGACTGCGACATTGAGGCAGGCAAATCGGACACTAACTGACATTTTTGACACTTTTTTTTTTGGGACCAGTGACACTAATACAGTGATCAGTGCTAAAAAATATGCACTGTCACTGTACTAATGACACTGGCAGGGAAGGGGTTAACATCAGGGGCAATCAAAGGGTTAAATGTGTCACTAGGGGGTGCTCTCTAACTGTGTGGGGGTGTTTGTACTGTAAGAAGACAGAGATCCGTGTTCCTACTTAGCAGAAACACAAGATCTCTGTCTTCTCCTGTCACAGAACGGCGATTTGCCTTGTTTACATAGGCAGACCACCGTTCTGTCTGCTTCGGGAACGATCGGTGGGTACCGGCAGACATCGGGTGTGCCGGACCCGCTGATTGGCTCCTGCTGTGTCCATGTCACAGCGGGAGCGGGTTGCCGATGGCGCATGTGTGCACCCCAGACGCAGGAGGAAAAAATCATGTACAGGTACGTGATTGCATGCTAAAGGGCTGCCCTGCCACAGTATATGTATGTAGGGCAGTCCTTAAGCGGTTAAAGTGGTTGTCATCTACTGAAAAATGAAATATGAACAAAGCACATCCCTCTATAGTATGTGCTTGTCTCATTCCAAAGTACTAAGTGTCATTTCTGTCTGTTGCCTTGGTTCTCTGCTATATGCACAAGTTACATTTGACAAGTCTTCCTGACACCAGACGATAAAATGGTGACGGCCAACATACAGCCTGTAATTGACAGCCTCAGCTCTGTTCCTGTGTGCTGTGTAAATGGGGGTGTTTCCCTTCCCTCCCTCCAATCAGCTCTCAGAGATCTCCTCACTAAACTCTGCAGTGTGTGATTCCAGCTCCCCACCCCATTTTCTGAAAGCTCAGACAAGCTGGTATAATTCTGCACTTTGAAAAGATGTAGCAGAGAGAATACTGCAGATATACAGGTACAACTTATGTAGGAGGATTTGTTTCATCTCTGTGTATCACCTGATGTCAGTCACTTCACTGGGTGTATGTAAAGGTTTATATGTGCTGTAGAGTTTAACCAAAGGTAAACCTTTTTTTTAGTTTTATGACAGAGTGTCCCCCGTTTTGTCCTGGTGACCATTGACACTGAAAGTGAAAGAAAATCCTACATTTTGAGTTATCACTAGAACAGAAAGAAATAGGGAAATGTTCTAGTGACCCTGGTGACTACCAGGCATTTCCCTTACTTTGGGAGAGATTTCCTCTTACTTCCTTTGGCTGTGAGACAGGCAGTAAAGAGAAATCTCCCCAATGAGGGAGCAGAGCTGTGGGAGGGATGTAGCAGGACCACCCACTTCAGGCTATCTGCTGTAAGCTGCAGGAGGGGGCGGAGACCAGACCAGTCACCCTGCTCAAGGGACTCCAAGATTCAAGTAAAAATAAACAAGTATTTTGTATTTAGACCATAATTCCTGGCGTTGAATTCAGCTTTAACAAGTTCAGGTCCGCCCTATAGCAGATTATAAATATTATAACGTGGTCTGACATTTCCAGGTAGTGACACTTCTGGTGAGTCGCTTCCGCTGTAATTACACACAGTGAAAGTCGATCGGCAGGTGCAGACTGCCCGATGTTCTCTGGCACCCGTTGATCATTAGGCAGAGATCCATAACGGCGATCTGCCTATGTAAATCGCCGTTCTGACAGTAGAGAAGGGATGGAATTTGTGTCTCTTCAAAGCAAGGAATAAATTCCATCTCTTCCCCTTGTGAAAACACATCTCACAGTTTAGTAAAACACTGGCTAGGCACACAGCTAACCCTTTGATCGCCCCTGCCAGTGTCATTAGTACAGTGACAGTGCATATTTTTTAGCACTATTTACTGTATTAGTGTCACTAGTTCCCAAAAATTGTCAGTTAGTGTCAGAATGTCCGCCGCAATATTGCTAGTAAAAAAAAATATCCCATAGTTTGTAGACACTATAACTTTAGTGCAAACCAATGAATATACGATTATTGGGATTTTTTTACCAAAAACATGTAGCAGAATACATATTGACCTAAATTTATGAAGAATTTTGATTTGTTTATTTATTTATTTATTTTTTTATTGGATATGTATTATAGTAGAAAGTAAAAAATATTGTTTTTTACCAAAATTGTCACTTTTTTATTTATAGTGCAAAAATAAAAACCACAGAGGTGATAAAATACCACCAAAAGAAAGCGCTATTTATAGGCCTGGTCATAAAGGGGGGTAAATCTTCTGGAGGTCATGTGGTTAAAGAATATCTTATTTTGTTGCTTAGACCAGAATTCTTCTTTAGTAAGTGATTTGTGAGATCGCACAAGGAATTTGCTGCCTGCAGACATTCTGGAGGGTAAATGATTAATTGTTCAAGTTGGTATTCTAATGAAATGCAGGAGGCCCTGAATGTGTGCCAATGTCAACCGTCACTGCCGATGAACCGGTTACTCCTTCCTGCCCCTACATGCAATGTGTGTTACAACAACATTGCGCTGTACAGGGCTGTGTCTGCAAAAACTAATAAAGATAAACAAAAACACTGATTTCTGAAGATTGGAGCAAAAGTGGAACTGTTGTCTGTAACAACCAAATCAGATTTTATCTGTTAAATAACAAAATTAAAACAAAAATACCAATAATATATATATACCATGTCACTATATAATAAGCCCTACAATCATAATTAATTTCCACATTTAAAATATAATATTATATGTACAATACAATATGAATTTGGAATATACGGTGCCTTGAAAAAGTATTCATACCCCTTGACATTTTTCACATGTTGTCATGTTACAACCAAAAACGTAAATGTATTTTATTGGGATTTTATGTGGTAGACCAATACAAAGTGGCACATAATTGTGAAGTGGAAGGAAAATTTCAAAATTTTTCACAAATAAATATGTGAAAAGTGTGGCATCCATTTGTATTCACCCCCCTGAGTCAATAATTTGTAGAACCGCCTTTCACAGCAATTACAGCTTCAACTCTGGTTGGGGATGTCTCTACCAGCTTTGCACATCTAGAGAGTTAAAATTTTGCCCATTCTTCTTTGCAGAATATCTCAAGCTCTGTCAGATTGGATGGAGAGCATCAATGAACAGCAATTTTCAAGTCTTTCCACGGATTCTCAATTGGATTTAGGTCTGGACTTTGACTGGGCCATTCTAACACATGAATATGCTTTAATGTAAACCAGTGGTTCTTCTCAACTCCGGTCCTCGGGACCTACTAACAGGCCAGGTTTGCAGGGTAACTGAAATACATCACAGGTGATATCATTTGCTGCTCAGTGATTGCAGAATTCTAGTCTGCATCTCCCAAAAGTAAAACTTAAAATCTGGCCTGTTGGTGGGTCCTGAGAACAGGAGTTGAGAACCACTGATCTAAACCATTCCATTGTAGCTCTGGCTGTATGTTTAGGGTCATTGTCCTGCTGGAAAGTGAACCTCCGCCCCAGCCTCAAGTCTTTTGCAGACTCTAACAGGTTTTCTTCTTAGATTGCCTGTATTTGGCTTCATCCATCTTCCTATCAACTCTGACCAGCTTCCCTGTCCCTGCTGAGGAAAAGCATCCCCACAACATGATGCTGCCACCACCATGTTTCACGGTGGGAATGGTGTGTTCAGGGTGATGTGCAGTATTCGTTTTTCGCCATACGTAGCATTTGGCTTTTAGGCCAAAAAGTTCAATTTTGGTCTCATCTGACCAGAGCACCTTCTTCCACATGTTTGCTGTGTCCCCCACATGGCTTCTTGCAAACTGCAAATGGGACCTCTTATGGCTTTCTTTCAATAATGGCTTTCTTCTTGCCACTCCTCCATAAAGGCCAGATTTGTGCGGTGCACGACTTCCTTGGCTGCTTTCCTTGTCTGGCCTGTCAGTTTAGGTGGACGGCCATGTCTTGGTAGGTTTGCAGTTGTGCCATACTCTTTCCATTATAGGATGATGGATTGAACAGTGCTCCATGATATGTTCAAAGCTTGGGATATTTTTTATAACCTAACCCTGCTTTAAACTTCTCCACAACTTTATCCCTGACCTTTCTGGTGTGTTCTGGTGTGTCTTCATGATGCTGTTTGTTCACTAAGGTTCTCTAAGAAACCTCTGAGGGCTTCACAGAACAGCTATATTTATGCTGAGATTAAATTACTCACAGGTGGACTCTATTTACTAAGTAGGTGACTTCTGAATGCAATTGGTTCCACTAGATTTTAGTTAGGGGTATCAAAGTAAAGGGGGCTGAATACAAATGCACCCTATAATTTTCAGATTTTTTTTGTCTATCACTTTGTGTTGGTTTATCACAGAGATATGCAATTAGCGGAACTCCAGCTGTTGCAAAACTACAAGTCCCACCATGCCTCTGCCTCTGGGTGTCAAGATTGTGGCTGCAGAGTCTTGCTATGCCTCATGGAACTTGTAGTTCTGCAACAGCTGGAGGTCCGCTAATTGCATATCCCTGGTATCACATACAATGCCAATAAAATGCATTTACATTTTTGGTTGTAACATGGCAAAATGTGGAAAATTTCAAGGGGTATGAATACTTTTTCAAGGCACTGGATCTGTAGACCCTGGTGCCATGACGCTGTTGTTACAGCCATGAGATGTCATTGAGTCATCATTTTCAGTGAACCTAAAGTACAAGTTTTGTAACACAAAGGAAGCAGCCATTGCTTGTCTCTTGAATATGCTATTTGCCTGACTGTCTAGTTTATTTCACAAACCTGAAACAAGAATGCAGTAAAATAGTTTCAGATTTCCCTTTCTCTGTACTTGTTTAAGGTTAGTGACTCACAAACAATGCAGGATTAAACTCAGTGGAGGCCCCTAGGCAGTTAAAACCTTGGGGACCCCCTTGCAGGTTTCTGGAGGTTTCTCATGCATGCGCTCTAGTGTGCATGTCAGCCGCTAGATGGAGATAACCATCATCACTACTGTACACGTACCTTGGTTGCACCAATTTTTTTTTATAAACTGACAGCTAAAAGAAGATGAGCTTTTAACCACTTCCTTACTGGGCACTTAAACCCCCCTCCTGCCCAGACCAATTTTCAGGTTTCAGCACTGTCGCATTTGGAATGACAATTGCGCGGTCGTGCGGCGTTTTACCCAAATAAAATTGATGTCCTTTTTTCCCCACAAATAGAGCTTTCTTTTGGTGGTACTTTATCACCTCTGCATTTTTTTTTTTTGCTCTATAAACAAAACCAAGAGCGACAATTTTGAAAAAAGAACAATATTTTTTACTTTTTGCTCTAATAAATATCCCAAAATAAAAAAAAAATGATTCATTGGGTTTGGCCGATTTATATTCTTCTACATATTTTTGGTAAAAAAAATCGCAATCGGCGTTTATTGATTTGTTTGCGCAAAAGTTATCGCGTCTACAAACTATGGGAATTGATTTATGGCGTTTTTATTATTATTATTTTTTTTACTAGTAATGGCGGCGATCTGCGATTTTTATCAGGACTTTGATATTGGGGCGGACATGTCGGTCATTTTTGACACTTTTTTGGGACCAATGACATTTATTCAGCGATCAGAAATTTAAATGTCCACTGATTACTGTATAAATGTCATTGGCAGTGAAGGGGTTAACCTGCAGGGGGCAGTGAAGGGGTTAACAATGTTCCCTGGG
>BLSH010001434.1:1004966-1016089 GCA_018402905.1 Glandirana rugosa
TTAAAATGAAATTTAGGTTTTGTATTATCCTAAATGAGATGACTTTATAGTCGAGTAACGATTGTCGAGTAAGAATGGTTGGTGATAGATTTCCTTTAAAAGTCTTGTTAACTAGTCCTTGTTTAAAATGTTTCGTAATATGTTTCGAAAATCGTTGGAAGTTTGTCAAAAGAACTTCGTGAAAATCGTGTATAACCTAGGTTAGACCCTGGGAACTTGTGGCTGGAATTCCCTTGACAATTGACAACGAAGGTTTCTCGACAACTGTCCGAAATTTCACCGACATTTCCGACTTCCACACGTCGAGGGGGTATGTCTCAGCCAATGAGGAGGCAGAGACCCGGGAGATCAGCTGCTCTCATGCACGTTGCTGGATCAGGATCGGGCTCGGGCTCAGGGGAGTATAACGGGGGCTGCAGGGGGAGCTGCACACCTTCAGCCTTTACAGCCACTTTAAAGCCTGTCAACAGCTCTTTGGAAGCAACAGTTAACAGTTCCCTTAAGGTCGGTGTTCAAGGGTCCCAGATTGGATCCAATATGTGCTAAAAGTGCTTCAAGAAAACTGTTTGAAGGTTGCTAAAAGCTTTGTATAATGCTTTGTAAAATTTGTTCCTGATCAATTGTTCTGAAAATTTCCTTTAGATAGTGGTTGGTAAGAATGAGCTGTTAGCAATGAGCTGATATTTCAGTAGAGTAAATCCTATTATGTTTTGGATTTAAAGTAAAATTAACTTTAAAACAAGCTTTCAATGACCTCCAAAGCTGCAGGAACTGTGGAATAATTCAACCTCAAAGTTTGCAGCTAAAGTTTCTCAGTTTTACTTTAAGGCCCCTTTCACACATGCCATCCGATCAGGTCCACCTGTCCATTTTTCAGGTGGAACTGATCGGACCCTCTATTCACCTCTATGGAGCCACGGATGTCATGTCCCCTGACAACCGCCAATATAAGGTCCGATGCGGTCCGCCAAATCCAGACGGATGGATACCCTATTTTCCATCCGTCTGGCAGATCGGATGAAAACGGACAGGCAGATCCGTTTTCATCCGATCTTCCATAGAGGACAGCGGGAATCTGACAGGTTCATCTCAACACAGTGAGTGGGGGCGGACCTGTTATCCACCTGCTCAGCGGAGATCAAGGGATCGATCTCCGCTGAGCAAGCGGAGTCCATCAAAACGGACGTGCCCTGCGTGAAAGGGGCCTAACCTTCATTTTGTAGCTCACCTCCCCTCTGTCAGCCTTCTTATCTCTAATGTAGGTGCACAGGAAGAGAGGAAAAGAAAAGTGCTGAGATCAAACTTGGAAAACTTTACCCTTTTTAACATTAAATTGCTCAACAAGGCCTGTAACTGCAGTGAGGGCTTGTTTTAAAGCTTATTTACTGCTAGTTAAGAATAAATAAATATTTAAATGTCCATCACCTGTCCACAGTTCTACTCTAAATCTGAACTCTGGGAAAAAATGACCCTTGCATTGGTGCTCACTTTGCCAAGCTTGTATTGCCAAGGGAAGGACATGCCTACCTTTCTCGGTCCTTCAGACTTCCGCCCAGCTGCACATCTGGTTCACCAAAACTCCTTATCTCTGCTGATCTGTTGGTTGCAGGCACTCTGTCATCATCACATACAATGAAGGACCAGCAGTCCTGCATTGTACTTAAGCATTGCCAGGGTCAGTCCACAACCTAGAGCTCTAGATAGAGGAGAAGAGAGCTGTCTGCCAGGGAAGAGGCATAAGGTAAGTATAGTTTCTTTTTTGGTTTACCCTAGACCAGGGGTCACCAAAGTCTGGTCCGTGGGACAGATCTGGCCCACTACAAGATTTTCTCTGGTCTGTGGCTAAATTAAGTGGTATAGCTTAAATGTGCACAGATAGAGGATTCCGGTCAGTTGAGACCTATGGTATTTACTTCGACCTGATCTAAGGGGAACTCTGATAAGAACATTAATGCAATGGGTAGATATTCGCCAGCACACCAAGAATCATCAGTTTCATCCAAACAGTTTTTATTGAAGAGAGATTACATCACAAAATAGTATAGTGCAACCTTTCAGAGCCACACAAGACCCCTTCATCCCCTCATCACATGCCCGAAGGTGTCTTGTGTAGCTCTGAAATGTTGCACTATACTATTTTGGATGTGATCGCTCTTCAATAAAAAAAGCTTGGACAAAATTGAGGATCCTTGGTGTGCTAGCGAATATCTACTTATTGCACAGGTTCCAGTATCCAGCTGGCGATCGCTACAGCACCCAATACCTTAAAGAGCTCATTCCAGGATTGTGTGCGCTGGGAATATGGACTGTGCCCTAATGCAATGGAGGACTCTGAGGCAATGGGAAATCTGATGGGGACCCTAATATAAGGAGAACTGTATTGGAGACCCTGATGGGGACCCTGATTTAAGAGGGGACTCTGATGTAAGGGGAAACTCATTTATTAAAAAAAAAAAAACATTTTTTTTGACCCATAAATATTTGTAAAATATACTATGTGGCCCTTAGGCTCCATTCACACCTGAGCATTTTGTAGCTCAAATATGCCTGAAGCATGAAAGTAAAAAACACCAGAGTGGAAAAAAATCAGTGTTTCTCTATGGAGATGGTTCACATCTCCACTCAAAAACGCCTGAAGCCAAAACCCTGAAAACGCCTGAAGCTCAAACTACTCCCGGAGGTATTTTTGTCGCCCAAATCGGGCATATTCTGGCGTTTCTGACACTTTTCTATTGATATAGAATCAATGGAAAAGCGTCAAACGTGCGTATTAGCGCGACATTGCGCGCTTGCCAACGCCCGATGTCGCGCTACAAAACGCTTCAAATATACCTGAAAACGTGTGGCTCAGGTGTGAATGCAGCCTAATAATGCAAAGGTTTGGAGAACCCTACCCTGGACGAAAGAATCGTTTAATCCATGAAGTGCTGGGGGAGCCCCACTGCAAGGGTCATTTTTTTCTGGAGCTCAGCTTTACGGTAAACAGTAGAGAAGTTTATTGAGCTTTTTCCTAGTAAACACCGGGGTCTATTCAGGGTGCACAGCAATTCCCTTGACCTCTTCCCCACAGGAAGCTATTGGAGTGTGGGTTCTGCACCTATCACTGGTAACCTTTGGTTATATCCCAAGGTGAAAGTATAGAATTTCCTCATTATGCTTCATGCACACAGGACTTTAAAAAAAGGTCCAAAAAACATCAGTAGCTTATCAGTGATTTTTTTTCAGCTTTTACCAGTGTTATATTGACGCCATTTTTTTGCGTATTTAACCACTTACCACCACAAGCTGGCTCGATATCGCAAAACGCCGTCATACAACGGCGGCTGCGAGATCATGCACTGTGAGCGCGCGCTCACTGTGTTCGGGGGGGGCCAGGGAGCGGGTGCGGCGGACTCGATCTCCGCCGGCTACCCGCGATGCCCCCCCCCGCAGTGAAAGAAAGGAGGTCCATGTAAGTAAACACGGATCTCCGTTCTGTGAGAGGGGGAAGGGCTGTGATCACAGCCTTCCTCTTTATCAGTGGTTCTCAACCTTGATAAAATTTCCTAAGTTGCGGGGACCCCTAGCAGTAAAATTATTTTCGTAGCATGGGTTGTAAGTAATTTGCGCCCCTAACCCACTGACATTTATCGCTCTCTGAGTCCCTTCCACAGTATTAAAACCTCTTATGGTACATTTTAGGATCCTTGTTATCCTTTCTTTTTATTTTATCTCTCTCTATCCTAATTTCTTGGGTTTTTTCCCCATCTCTTTCTCTATCCGTCTTTCTTGCTCTTTCTCTTATTCTTTCTCTCCCTTTTTCTTTGTTCCTCCCCCTCCTTTTGCTTTCTTCAGAATCCTCAGGTATAGACCACCCCCCCCCCCCAGTGCAGACCCCTCTATTAGTGCAGACCCCCCTCTATCAGTGCAGACCCCCCTCTATCAGTGCAGACCCCCCATCAGTGCAGACCCCCCCTCTATCAGTGCAGACCCCCTCTAGTGGACCCCTCTATCCCTTCCCATAGCGTCCCCCCAGCACATGTTCTCTTAACCCCCCATCACTCCTTAATTGTTCCCCCCCCCTTCCTGATCACTGTCTCTCTCCTCTACATTACAGAGAAACAGTACACAGACCTCAGAACAGCGCCACACCATTCGTCAAGCTCCCTCCTCCTCCTCCTCTCCTCTCCCGGAAGTGACATCTTGCTGGCCGAGATGGACCCGACACACTACGGTGTCGGGTCTGTCTGGAGAGATGTGCAGCAAGCCGTGCAGCGTCACGACCCCCTGGAAATCGGCAATCGACCCCCCAGGGGGTCGCGACCCACTGGTTGAGAACCGCTGCTCTATATGGAAGCTGTGATCGCTCCCCTTCCCCTGCTAGGGCAGCCCACACACAGTTAGAACACGCCCAGGGAACACAGTTAACCCTTAGAGCACCCCCTGCAGGTTAACCCCTTCACTGCCAATGGCATTTACACAGTAATCAGTGCATTTTTATAGCACTGATCGCTGTATAAATGCCAATGGTCCCAAAAAAGTGTCAAAATGGTCCAATATGTCCGCTGCAATATCGAAGTACCGCTAAAAATTGCAGATCGCATTACTAGTAAAAAATAAAAAAAAAATAAAAACCTAAGAAATGAATTCTCATCGTCCGTAAACGTTGCCACTTTTGCGCAAACCAATCAATAAACGCAGATTGCAATTTTTTTATCACATATATGAGGAAGAATATAAATCGGCCAAAACCGATGAAAAAAATGTTTTTTTATATTTTTTTTTTTGGATTTGTATTTTAGCAAAAAGTAAGAAATTTGGGGGTTTTTTTTGCGAAATTGTCACTCTTCTTTTGTTTATAGCGGCGATCAGAAATGACGCAGAGGTGATCAAATACCACCAAAAGAAAGCTCTATTTGTGGGAAAAAAAGGACGCAAATTTCGTTTGGGCATAATGTTGCACGACCGCGCAATTGTCAGTTAAAGTGACGCAGTGCCGAATCGCAAAAAGTGCTCTGGTCCTAAAGTGTGAAATCCTTCCGGGGCTGAAGTGGTTAAAGGGCCAGCGTTTTTGGGTTTTTTTTCCAATTGATCTAAAATGTCCAAAAACCTTGGGAATCGACGTTTTTGAGCGTTTTTGCGTGTTTCTGAGCGTTTGAACATTTTTACAGCTGAAAAACGTCTCTCAGAACCCTCTGGCCTTGGGTTTTTTTTACAGCTCAAAAACGTCACTGCTAAAAACAGTTAATAACATCCTATGTGTGCATGAACACATAGGAAAACATAATGGAGGGTTTATTGACTGTAGAAAAAAAATGTCTGCAGCTAAAAACAGCTGCTGTAAAACAGTCAAAATACGTCCTGTGTGCATGAGGCCTTAGTGCAGTGATATCAAACAAAGAGTATGGGGACTTTTCCGTTGAGGGTGGTGGAGACTCCTCACCTCCTAAATTTCTCATTTTTCAAAAGCATGATCCCTAAAAATGTATTTTTTAAAACTATTTTAGTTAGTTGTGCAGTTAGGTATATCACTAACGTTCCGGTAGTCATGCCGCTTACACTGGATCAAATCACACAGAAGTGATAACTTTTCATCTAGGCTTCTCATCAGGGGCGTATCCTGAAATTAGTGGGCCCGTGTACAAGCCCACACCGCACCGATCATCCCTGGCTGTCAACCAGGGAGAGATCATCCATGGGTGCAGTGTGGGTCAGAGCACAGTGGGCCCCCCCACCCCTCAGGGCCCGTGTTCAGTGAACACCCTGCACCCATGGATGATACACCACTGCTTCTCATGAATCTCCACAGTGCGAAAAAATCAGTGGGAGGAATTCACTGAGCCATTTCTAAACTCTCGGGTTCGCTTCCAACTACACAAGACATTATTTGTACGATGCAACACAACTAGAGCTGACTTTACAGAGGCATGGAAAGTGAATCGATATCAGTGTGTGGGCCCTGGAGATGTGCAGCCCCACCAACAGCTGAGGATTCTATCTGCTCTTTATAACGCAGGAACATCACTTTTCTCAGGCTGTGATTCCCTATGGCTATGGGCAATAAAGAGATAGAGGGGATTACAAGCACTATCATTATTTAATAAAGCCAAATGCATTGTGCTAAGTTTAGTAACGCACAACTAGTCTGTGAAACTGATATGAGCTTGATATAATTATATGCCATATAATGTACCTATTTTATTTTTTTTAGAACTTTACAGATCATTCAGGTGTTGCTGCACGATGTGATACTCCTGCTGTTCTCTTATCAAAGGGTTGTCTGCTAAGCCACATTGAATTCCCTGAATCTAAAGTAGAAATACACAGGAGTAAGCCACTTACTGAAGGAGCCCAGGCAAACAGTTTAGATGTCACACAGATAACCCCACAGAAGCTAGTGCTGAAACTGAGGCCAGGTAAGCGTTCCCATGAAATTGAATCTGTTTATGTTTTACCATCCTTGGTTCCTCCTTTCCAGTATTAATTTTGACGTCAAATTTCAATGTAGTTTTAGTCATAGCCTTTTGACCAAAATGCCAATTTAGTTTTAGTCGTATTTTAGTCATCTGAATTGTTTTAGTTTTAGCCATATTTTAGTCGACTAAAATCTCCAGTATAGTTTAGTCAGCTAAAATCGAATGGGTTAAGTTAAAGCGGTAGTAAACCCGTTCCCAAAAAAAAAAAAAAAACCTGCAAGACAATAGCATAATGTGTTAGTATGCATCGCATACTAACATATTATGAAATACTTACCTTAGAACGAGGCCCCCGATGCCCGAGTCGGTCAGCGCTAAGGACGCTGACATGTTGGTCCTCTTCTTTCTTCCGGGTACGCGGCTCCGGCGCTGTGAGTGGCCGGAGCCGCGTGACGTCACTCCCGCGCATGAGCGCGGGAGCTCTTTGTTCCGGCAGCCAGCTCTGAGTTGCCGGACGCTTCGGCCGGATCATCAGAGCCTTATTATAGGCTTACCTCTAGGTAAAGACAACTTTGGGGGTTTACTAACACTTTAAATTGTAATGCATTATTTAAGCATTTTTTTAGAATGGCCAAACTCATTCTATACTCCTGGAGTAAAAATCTAATAACATTTTATTATTTATGGTATTAAGAGTTGAACATGCACTCCAGACACAGATTTAGAGTCGGTTCACACAGGAGCGATCCGACTTCAGGCGCGACTTTGTAGGTGATTTGAACGCGACTTCAAGGCGACTTCAGCGTGACCTTGGCCGACTTACAATGCGACTTAAAGTGACCTTCATGCCAAGCAACTTTGCCTGTGGCCAATCAATGAATATAGCTCTTCTGACATCATTCCTTTTACCTGGATAAATTATTTTCTTTTCCCTGTAAAGTCGCTTCAATATGGATAGAGTTGGATAGAAGTTGCCTTGAAGTTGTACAGGAACCTTTTCTGAAGTCGCAGAGACTTCAGTAGTGTACATTAAGACGGCTACCATTCACTTCAATGGGATTTCTTATGTCAAGCGACTTGGGGCAACACAAGTCGGATCCCAAGTCACCGTATAATGTCTTTATAAATAAAACCAAGTTTCATAAACAAACAAAAATATTGATTTTTGCCAAACAGAAGTACAACTTGAAAATATAAAAAACCCAAAGAACTGCAAACTCTGTGGGCTGTAATGCCAGTGCACATATTAACTGAATATATTACCAATTTGTGGGGAAAAAAGGACATCAATTTTGTTTGAGTACAGCGTCGCACAACTGCGCAATTGTCAGTTAAAGTAACGCATAATATATAACGCTGTCAATTTATGCAGCACTTTACACATATGCAGTATATTGTACATTTACATGAGTCCCTGCACCCAAGGAGCATGCAATCTAAGGCCCCTAACTCACATTCATACATATACAGTACATACTAGGGCCAATTTAGACAGGAGCCAATTAATCTACCAGCTTGTCTTTGGGGTGTGGGAGGAAACTGGAGTACCCAAAGAAAACCCATGATTTCACTGCTTCACAACCACCCACTGTAGGTATACTGTGGCAAGGCGGCCGTTCTGCGCCAAATCACGTACCTGGTACGTGATCTGACACTTCCGGGTCTGGGGCGTGCACGTGTGCCACCGGCAGCCCGCTCCCACTGTGCTCAGCACTCGATGTCTGCCAGCACCTGCCGATTGTTCAGTACACAGGCAGAACGGCGATCTGCCGAGTTTACATAGGTAGATCGCCGTTTTGCCAACAGCAGGGACACTGATCTTTGCCTTCTCTTAGGAAAATCACCTCCCCCACAGTACACAAGCACTGGCTAGGAACACATTTAACCCTTTGATCACCCCTGATGTTAACCCCTTCCCAGCCCGTGTCATTAGTAAAGTGACAGTGTATATTTTTTAGCACTGATCACTGTATTAGTGACACTGGTCCCCCAAAAGTGTCAGGTGTCAGATTTGTCCACAGCAATATTTCAGTCCTGCTATAAGTCTCTGATCACCGCCATTACTAGTAACAAAAAAAAAAATATCCCATAGTTTGTAGGCGCTATAACTTTTCAATATCAGTATACGCTTGGTAGAATTTTTTTTACAGAAAATATGTAGCAGCGTACATATTGGACTAAATTGATGAAGAAATTATATATTTTTTTAAAATTTTGTTGGATGTGTTCTATAGCAGAAAGCAAAAAATATTTTTTTGTTTTCAAAATTGTCGGTCTATTTTTGTTTATAGCGCAAAAAATAAAGAACACAGAGGTGATCAAATACCACCAAAATAAATCTCTATTTGTGGGGGGAAAAAGGATATACATTTTATTTGGGTACAGTGTCGCAAGACTGCGCAATTGTCAGTTAAAGTAATGCAGTGCCGCATCACAAAAAATGGCCTGGTCATGAAGGGGGTAAATCCTTCTGGGACTGAAGTGGTTAAAGTGTTACTAAAGTCAACATTTTTTTTTAAAATTAAAATAACATACATGTTATACTTACCTGCTCTGTGCAGTGGTGTTGCTCAGAGCAGCCCCGATCCTCCTCTTCTAGGGTTCCTGGCTGCGATCTTGGCTCCTCCTCTTCTCTAGAAGGCTGTGGTTAGAGCCACGCTCCATAGACTTACAGAGCGGGACATAAGCCCGCCCACCACTTCCTCTTCACTGCATCTGACTGACAGCAGCAAGAGCCAATGGCTCCTGCTGCTGCTCAAATGCTGTGTAAAGAGAAAAAGAGGGGAGAAGAGATGCAACCCTGCACAGCACTGATCTTTTCTCCCCTCTCTTACTCTTCATGCAGGGAAGGGGGGCGGGGCTCCGGGACAGTGAATTTTTTTTATACCTTAATGCAAACAATGCATTGAAGTGTTACTAAACCCAGACATACAAAAACAATTCATCGCCCCCCCCCCCCACACACACACACACACAGTGCACACAGCTTCTAAATCTTCTTTTTATATCAAAATACTGCTGCTATATACTTTTTTTTCATCTGTATATTGCAGTCAGGTGATAAACTGCAAGGAACCAGGGCTTCCACATTGTTCATATAGGAGGAGATTTCACTCTCTGATGATGTAAACTTCCTTTGCATCAGTGACCCTTCACCCACAATCCGGCCAGGGCTGATTGGTGCTTTGCCAATGACATGCTCAGTTCACAAATAAACAATCACTGCCTCTAGAAATGCACTGCAGTCTGTGTCCATGTCAAACAGGAAGATCAAACAGAGCATGTGTAACCTTTCCACACTGCTTGCATGTAGTATAGTATAGTCTAATATAGTAGATAGTGCAATAAGGAAGTATCTGGCCATACAAGATCAAACAGCCCTTTACAAAATACAGAGGATTAACCCCTTAAATTACACAGTGAGTATAGCAAGCACGCTATTCTGCATACACAGACTGATTTTACTGCTGTGGGTTTAGTAACACTTTAAGATAAAAAAAAGTTTTTAGGTTTAGTGACACTTTAAAGTCCTGAAATCCTATGAATGGAAGGGGTCAGGAAGAGTCAGGTTGTGGAGGAAAGGCCTAGAGCAGGGATATGCAATTAGCGGACCTCCAGCTGTTACAGAACTACAAGTCCCATGAGGCATAGCAAGACTCTGACAGCCACAAGCATGACACCCAGGGGCATGATGGGAATTGTAGTTTTGCAACAGCTGGAGGTCTGCTAATTACATATCCCTGGCCTAGAGGATGCTGTATGTCCTCCAGCCAGGAGATGTGACAGACTCTAACTGACTTGTTGCAACATTTAATACAGTTTGTGAGAAGCTCACAGTGTGCAGTGACCTCAGAGTAAGCAAATTCAGTGCAGGAGAGAAGACTGTATAACTGTGCAAGGTTAAAGGAAGGGCTGGAGATCGGCTTTAAATGATTACTGCATAGAATATATTAACCTTTATATCAAAATGTGAATTGATAAAATCTGCTTCTATGATCCATATACCCTAATATGCAGACCAGTGTATATAAAATATTATTTCAGATTAGAATGCCAGCAATACATTTTTTTTTAATTGGATGCCGTTCAGCAGTGCTTAAAAAAATCAGCTGGAGGGAGCCTATGGGCAAAACTCATGATTAGTCTATATGTCTGCCTTTATGGGTGCATCCTCCACAGTTCAGGTCCTCTTTATTGATAGAGATAACTGTCACTTTTAACAAGCAGCTGGCAGATATACATGCCCTTTAACAGAATCATCACAAACCCAACAGCGTGTGTATTACTCATTCTTCCAGCGCTGTAGAATTGTCCCCATGCAAGCCAAACAAGCTAAATGTAATCCGATTTTATTGTATTTCACTCCAACCTCTGTGTTACCGGCTAGCTTCTGTGTGACTCATCTCTGTAGATTATCTGCACAGTCTACAGCAGCCTTTCTCAACCTTTTTAACACAGAGGAACCCTTGAAACAGTTTTCAGGTCTCAGGGAACCCCTGCTAAAATGATTAGACCTACAGCTTATGGTAAATTCCCAAGAGCAGTGAGGCAGGCCATTCCTGATTTTTTTTTTTTTTTTCTCTCATTCAACCAGCAGATTGAACCAAAGAAAATGAATTGATTCCCCCATCCACACATCCCTCCCGCAGAGCTTTTGTATTCTGGCAGTGGAGAGGCTTCCCCACCTTAAAGTGTTACAAAACCCAGTAATATGAAAATAATGAATCT
>BLSH010001434.1:1021243-1038074 GCA_018402905.1 Glandirana rugosa
CTCCTGGCAACGGTGCCGTTGGCGCCTGTCTCCCTGGCAGCTGTTCCGTTTGGTATCCTCCACTAGTTTTTGGTGGTTTTCTGTCGAGATAATCACCTTTTTTTCCTGTGTTTGAAATAAACCAATGTCGTAACGTGCTGACGCGTTAACAGTCAATTTTATTCCGTCACGACATAGTGTTTTTTTAGCGGACCAATACTTCACCCCATTTAGAAGGTCTCCAGTTCATCAATTATCACGTAGCGATGTATCCCTTCGACCTTATGCTGTTTCTGGGATAGGATAAGTCATAGTTTGGTGTAATTAATGGAGACACCTGCTCCTGTGACAACTAAGACGGGATTTACCTTCTCTTTGGAGAGAATTCCTCTATACAGGTGAATATTGTCGGCTAAGCTCACTTTTTTTTTCGAAATTCCAGCTTCCCTATGTAGCGATGCACTATTAACTACTTGACCTCTGGAAGATTTACCCCACTTCATAACCAGGCGATTTTTTTGTGATACAGCACTGCCTTATTTTAACTGACAATTGCGCAGTCGTGCAATGCTGTAACCAAATAAAGTTTGTGTCCTTTTTTTCCACTAATAGAGCTGTCTTTTGGTGGTTTTTGATCACCTCCTATGGTTTGCCTTGTCGACGGTCCCTCTGTCCGCGGTTGCCGTGGCAACGGTCCTCCCCCGTCCGCGGTTGCCGTGGCGACGGCCCTCCCCATCCGCAGTTGCTGTGGCGACGGTCCACCCGTCCGCCGCATTTGTCGTGGTGACGGTCCCCCCCTCCACGGTTGCCGTGGCGACGGTCTTCCCTGTCTGCGGTTGCCTTGGCGATGCCCCCCCGTCTGCGGTTGCCTTGGCGACGGTCCCCCATCTGCGGTTGCCTTGGCGACGCCCCCCGTCCGCGGTTGCCGTGGCGACGGTCCTCCCCGTCCACGGTTGCCATGGCGATGGTCCTCCCCGTCCGTGGTTGCCTTGGTGACGCCCCCGACTGTGGTTGCCGTGGCGACGCCCTCCCCCCGACTGCGGTTGCCGTGGCGACGTCCTCCCCGTCTGCGGTTGCCTTGGCGACGGTCCCCCATCTGCGGTTGCCTTGGCGACGCCCCCCGTCCGCGGTTGCTCTTGGCGACGGTCCTTCCCGTCTGCGGTTACCTTGGCGACGCCTCCCCCATCCGCGGTTGCCTTGTCGACCGGTCGCCCCCCGTCAGCGGTTGCCATGGCCATCCCCATCCACAGTTGCCGAGGCGACGGTCCCCCCTGCCTGCCGCTTTTGCCGTGGTGACGGTCCCCCCCACGGATGCCGTGGTGACGGTCCTCCCCATCTGCGGTTGCCTTGGCGACGGTCCCCCATCTGCGGTTGCCTTGGCGACGGTCACCCCGTCCGCCACTTTTGCCGTGGTGACGGCCCCCCTCCACGGTTGCCGTGACGACGGTCCTCCCTGTCTGCGGTTGCGTGGCGACTGTCCTCCCTGTCCGCGGTTGCCGTGGCGCCGGTCCTCCCCTTCTGCTGTTGCCTTGGCGACGCCTCCCCCCGTCCGCGGTTGCCTTTGCTGACTGGTCGCCCCCCCCGCCTGCGGTTGCCATGGCGACGGCCCTCCCCATCCACAGTTGCCGAGACGACGGTCCCCCCTGTCCGCCGCTTTTGCCGTGGTGACAGTCCCCCCCCACGGTTGCTGTGGCGACGGTCCTCCCCATCTGCGGTTGCCTTGGCGACGGTCCCCCATCTGCAGTTGCCTTGGCGACGGTCCCTCTGTCCGCGGTTGCTGTGGCGACGGCCCTCCCCATCCGCAGTTGCCGTGGCGACGGTCCCCCCGTCCGCCACTTTTGCCGTGGTGACGGCCCCCCTCCACGGTTGCCGTGGCGAAGGTCCTCCCTGTCTGCGGTTGCGTGGCGACTGTCCTCCCTGTCCGTGGTTGCTGTGGCGCCAGTCTTCCCTGTCCGCGGTTGCCTTGGCGACGCCTCCCCCCGTCCGCGGTTGCCTTGGCGACCAGTCGCCCCCCGTCTGCGGTTGCCATGGCGATGGCCCTCCCCCCACAGTTGCCGTGGCGATGGTCCTCCCCATCTGCGGTTGCCTTGGCGACGGTCCCCCATTTGCGGTTGCCTTGGCGACGGTCCCTCTGTCCGCGGTTGCCGTGGTGATGCCCCCCACGGTTGCCGTGGCGACGGTCCTCCCTGTCTGCGGTTTGCGTGGCGACTGTCCTCCCTGTCTGCGGTTGTGTGGTGACTGTCCTCCCTGTCCGCGATTGCCGTGGCGCCGGTCCTCCCTGTCCGCGGTTGCCTTGGCGACGCCTCCCCATCCACGGTTGCCTTGGAGACCGGTCGCCCCCCCGTCTGCGGTTGCCGTGGCGACGGCCCTCCTCATCCACAATTGCCGTGGCGACGGTCCCCCCGTCCACTGCTTTTGTCGTGGTGACGGTCCCCCCCACGGTTGCCGTGGCGGCGGTCCTCCCCGTCTGCGGTTGCCTTGGCGACGGTCCCCCATCTGCGGTTGCCTTGGCGACGGTCCCTCTGTCCGCGGTTGCCGTGGCGACGGCCCTCCCCTGTCCGCGGTTGCCGTGGCGACAGCCCTCCCCATCCGCAGTTGCCGTGGCGACGGTCCCCCCGTCCGCTGCTTTTGCCATGGTGACGTTCCTCCCCACGGTTGCCGTGGCGGCGGTCCTCCCCATCTGCGGTTGCCTTGGCGACGGTCCCCCATCTGCGGTTGCCTTGGCGACGGTCCCTCTGTCCGCGGTTGCCGTGGTGACGGCCCTCCCCTGTCCGCGGTTGCCGTGGCGACGGTCCTCCCCATCCGCAGTTGCCGTGGCGACGGTCCCCCCGTCCGCCACTTTTGCCTTGGTGACGGCTTCCCCCCTCCACGGTTGCCGTGCCCCGGTCCTCCCCATCCAGGGTTGCCGTGGCGACGGTCCCCCCATCTGCAGTTGTGGGTTTCCTCTTCTATCACAGACCTCCTATGACAGTCAGGTTAGAGCTGCAGAGTTTTGATGACTTGGTAATTCTTCCTCTATAGAATTCTGTATTGTTTATGCCTCTTCATATCCTGATGACATAACAGCTTCCTGACCATTTCCGTCTCATGCCTGATGATCTCCTCTCGGCTCTGGATAAGTCTGTGTTAGTGGTGTATTTAAGTTTTGTGCTGCCCTAGACCTGACTAAACCCGTGCCCCCCCCCACAGTTGCGGAACGCCGGCTGCCCGTACAACAACTCATTGGTTGGGGTCTGCCGCCTGGGCCCTTCGGGACGCCCGGACCCCGACATATGTATGGGCTGCCCCCCCTCTGATGGTGGCCCTGCCTGTATTATACTGGCAGCACTAAAAGTGAAAGCCGGCGGGGACTCTTTTCGTGCTGCCCCCATGCAAAGTGCCGCCCTAGGCCTGGGCCTTGTTGGCTTAGGCCAAAATACAGCGTTGCCCTGCACCTGCCATCTCCCTCCACCCACCTCTGTACTGACATGCAGGCAGTAGTCTTGAAAACAGAAGTGTGTCTCTAGAAGTCTGTAAAGCTCACCATACACTATATAATCTCATTATACAATCTCCTTTAGATCTGCAGATACAACAGCAGTGTAAAACCGGCCAGCATCAGGACAATGTCATATAGTTAGGCCTAAATTTATTAGAAACAAAGAGCCCAAGCTGAGACAGGAATTAGGATACTGCAGAATATACAACAGTGTAAAATTGGCCACCAGCAGGTCAGTTTATGTTAGAGATAGTAGGCCTAACTGGGGTATGCCAAACTTATTTTTTTATTTTATTTTATCTATGGAGACAGGGAGTGCAGTGAATGTGAGGGATATAACCTGAGGTGGTTTAGGTGCACACTGTTTTTGCACTTAGCTTTTTTTATTTTATATAATGTAGCAGTGTCCTCTGAACAAAAGACAGCTTTAATAACAAATTGTGAGCAACTAGTGCGAGCTCTACTTTAAGCACCCCAAGCATAAATGATAAACATAAAATGATAAACATAAAATTTGAAAACAACCCAAAAAATAAAACCCTAAAATACCACTCCCGAAACCAATGCCCAAAGCTTTTTTTAAAAAAAGGAGTTTGACTTCTTCTTTTTGTCTTCCCCTTTTTATGCTTTTTTTGTATTCCTTTTTGTTTTTATTCTTGTCCGGTGTGGTTTTGTTTGGTATTTTTTTTTGTATTGTCTTGTTTTTTGTGCAATGTGTCCCATACCCTTGCTGTAGTTGAAGACCATAGACTACAATCTTGTTTTTTTGATGAAGATATGATTTGGTTATTTTTTCCAAGGGTCCAACAATATGAGTAGTCTGGTATATTAATATATTTTATAATATATAGGTTTCTGTATTGGTAGACTCTCCCCAATGGTATTCCAATTAGTCCATGCCATATGTGGGTAAGGGTCTTTTTGGGGTGTTTACATATATCTATAAGTTACATGTCTTATACTATGTACATTTTTATAATGCACCATGTCTTTCTTTGGTATATGGATATACTATTTATTGTTTTATATTGTTGTATGGAAATATTTTTCAATAAAATTAGATTGAACAAAAAGGAGTTTGACCTAAAAAAAATTTCCTATTAACATAAAATAAAAAGAATAAACTCCCAAAATAAATGAGAACCATGAAATTACCAGCACATAGAAAAAAAAGCATTGCAGTAAACAAAAAATCAACCACAAAATAAAACAAAAGGCAAAAATGTCCCCATTAGTAAAAACAACAACAAAAAGAGGGCAGCAAAAAAAAGTTGATTCCCCAAAAAGCTAAGATTCAGAATTTAAAGTAGTTTCCTAATGTATCTTAATTAGTCCCTATGCAGTTTGTCAGCTTCCCCTACATTTTCCCAGTAACAACTTCCAGCTCACTGACACCATAGGGTTGATTTACTAAAGGCAAATCCACTGTGCACTACAAGTGCACTTGGAAATGCAGTCTCTGTAGATCTGAGGGAGACATGTAAGCAAAATAAAGAAGAGTATTTTTGCTTGCACATGATTGGATGATAGAAATTAGCATAGCTTCCCCTCATTTCAGATCTTCCCCTCAGATCTCAAGCAAGTGCACTTGCAGTACACAGTATATTTGCCCTAGTAAATCAACCTCTATGGCTGCTCTGTGCTGCCATCTCCCCACCATCCCCATTTTATAGTGCCCTCTTATTGTGCCTTCTAAGCCTGTTGGCCATAGTTTAAAGGCCATGCAAAGCATTATGGAGTATTATCTTTCTATAAAATTGCCAGGACCGAGAATCTCAAACCTCCAACCAATGTTGACAGCACAACCAAACATCATGTTAAGAGTCTCATGGTAGAGATATTACTGTTTATGTTACCAGGAAATATAGGAAGCCAGGGACTGACTCAGATCATAAGACTGCACATATAATTAATATATCACTTTAATTATTTATGTTAGGGGACCAGGTGTTGGCTGCAAAATGAGTGGTTTATTGGTTACCTGACATTCAAATTTGAGAAAAAAAAGTTGTTGGCTAATTCTCTTGTCTAACAATACTTAAGCATCAAACTTTGTTAACAACTAAAAATCAATCAATTACATCATTCATTCAAAGCTGGATGCACAACCACCCCAACCTTTGAACCACAACACAGTGGAGATCACCTTTTCACATATTGCTGTACACCCCACCACATGTCATACAGTCCTCTAGTATACTATGCCTGTGTTTACCCTTGGACCAAACTTTTATCCCTACATGAAATTAATATTAATTGATGAAGATAAAAATTTTGTTTTCCCTTCAAGAGATCCAAGAGATTTAATTTATATTCTTCTTTTGCAGTCAATATAATGCAGCTTGTTTGCCAACATTTGGATACAAGCATGTTTTGTCCCTGACCCATAATACAACCGATTTCAATGACATTGTGAAGAAACAGACAATTTCAGGAAATCTCGACACTCCAGAGGGGGGATTTGATGCAATCATGCAAGCAACTGTCTGCAAAGTAAGTTTATTTATTGTTTAAATTCCTAAAGTGGAGTGGGGGGGGCACCATTTTGTGAGTTGAAACTGTCATTATGTGGTTTAAAGTAACATTATTGAAAGCACAGTGTGCCAAAGAATAACTATTTCTAAACTATTACACAAGCTGTAAAAATTCAGACTAAGCATTTGATGACAAGCAAAAGTCAAGCCGATCAGTAAACCAAGAGATTCAGGCCAATATGTATTCTGCTACATATTTTTAGTTACATTTTTTTACATTGATCTTGACCTGACCTGTGAAAGTCTAGCTCAACCCCCAGCCCTCCCATTTTCCTAGCCCCCCATTGGCCAGTGAAACTGGCCATAACATGAAAGGATCAGCTGGAAGGCTCAGGAGGTAGGAAGGTTGGAACCAAATACGGGACTGATAACTGATACACTCCTTGGATTGTCAGTGACGTGTAACAAAGCCTTAAAGCCTATCTTGGTCTCAGGATGGAAAATGAAATCACTCCAAAGGAGACCCATAAAGCAACAACCCCTGTCTATCCAAAGAAGAAAAGGTTACCTAATTGCATTTACAGATCACTTGAGTCACCTCTCCCAGTCCCAAAGCCACACTCAAGCTGGGAAGGCCTTGTCTATTCCTCTTTGTTGCAAAAAGAGAAAGGTAGAGGAAATATACAATGCCACCCAGACAAAACTCTTCAAAGGAAGGAACAGGCGGAGTGTCCCTGATGCTTGTCCAATAAAGATTTGCATGCAGGGTTGGAAACACTATGGGGTTTTTTATTTTTCTGGTAACATGTTGCAAAATTTCTTTTATTCTTGAATTGTTATGAGGCTGTTGTTTATATTGTCGTATTACTCAAACAGAACTATTTTAATATAAATTATTTGAAATTCAGGACAGGATTGGATGGAGGAACAGATCGATGCATTTGTTGGTGTTTGTGACAGACGCTGATTCCCACTATGGTATGGACAGTAAACTGGCTGGCATTGTAATACCCAATGATTGTCAGTGTCATCTAGACAGCAATAATGAATACTACATGTCAACTGTCCAGGTATATGTCATTTTGTTTGTATATTTAACTGTCCTATTAGTAACACATATGGGGAGGGGGGCAAAACTGGCCAGTCAATGTCATTGTATAAGTTACCATTAAACCCCCAGAATCACCCACAATATTGCATGCAAATTGTACTCAAGCTAGAGATTGCAGAAGATTTCAGTCTGGTTTGTTTTTTTTTAAAAAAAACATTGTTTAATTTGAACAGAATGTATGGTGGTTTTCATGTATTTTCTTTAGTTATTATGGTCAGGGATAAATAAATATTTTACTTAGGTAAATATGAACTATTACATATAAATTTTGTTATATATTATTATATAAATATTATGTCGTCTGTTACCCAGCCAGCAGGTGGTATCTTAGCCTTAGGCTCCACGTGTTTTCCTCTGTTTCATTTGCTCCTTGAATATATCAAAACCTATTGTTTATAGAGCTCTGTAGCTCAAGGTTAAATTTAGACACGTGAATAAGTCAGAGCAGTTACTCATCCCTCATTCAAAGGTTTCAGTCAGACAAATTGGGGAAGTCTCAAAATTGGCCTTGGTGGTGAAGTGGTTAATTACCATAAGTAAGTAATATAATACAAATAATTATTATATATTGTTTTACGGTAATTTACTATATTTTCAAAAGCTGTACTCAAACAGGTGGCTTAATGAACAAATTACTGAAGTTTGAAGTTATAACTTCAAACCAGTAATTTTGAAGAAAATAGATAAATAATACATTATTATTTTATAACACAAAGAATAATAATATATTATTTGATTTTAAAAAAAGTACCTTTTCAGCAACAGCAGGTTGTCCCTCTTAACTGTGTGAGAAAAATATGGGATTATGAGTAAACCTTATACGCATATACCCATTTATTTTCCTTGTAATTAAGAGGACTGGGCTGGAAGGGAACATTTGTCTTTTACACACATGCCCCCTCTATGACACTGCAGTGAGAGGAGAGCCTCCACTGCAGCATTTTTATTGGACAGCTTGGACCAATGGTGCTTTTCCATTGGTCCAAGAATCCAAGCCGTCCATTGAGCTCAGTGTTTCTGACAAGAAGTCATCCTCTCAGTCTGCTGCAAATAGTGTGTGCCAGCTTGTATTAGTCCGTATATGTAGCTTCTAACAGGCTGCGCAAGGAGTCCCGTATCTCCAGAACCATAGGTGCTAGGAACCCCAAAATTTGACCAGTGGCGGGGTAGGACTTTGGTCTCTGTGACCCCAGGTCGCCGAGCTATGACCCTCGAAGCTTGAACATTTTTTTATTTATGTTCATGGCAGGTGAGGCTCTGCCTCACCCGCCTCCCCTGACTGCACATCCCACAGTCATTCTAACGTCTGCCATGTCAAACTCAGATATTACACAGGTATCAAAGTCTAGAGATTTAGCAAACCCACAACCTTGAGGAAGAGTGCTGTAGCACATGAAATGGTAGTTGATACTGGCTTTGTTGAACCTTTTACATGAGTTTCTTATATCTGCACCAATAAATGTGATATCAGCATAATAAGTGCAGGATTTTGATTTATTTATGTTCAAACAGAACAAAGCGATACATTTCATTGCCTAGTTTTGTAAGAGACCGTATGTTATTGCAAACTGTTGCTTTTGTAACTTGTTGGTAAACATACTAATCATAGAATATATTACAACTGAGATAGTTATAATTTTGTTCATTCCTTTAATCATTCCTTTATTGAAGCTAATGAAAAATCAGCATTGATATATAAGAAAACCCTTTTAGTACTTAAACTGAAATTGAGTACAGACATGCAGCCTTTACAGCAGAAAATTCAAATTTCAAACCTCGGGGGGCCAAAAAGAAAGAACCGGGCAATGTGTAGCCAAAAAGAAGGGCAGTTTGCAAATAAGATCCAGAGTTCTATCATTCAAGGTAGAAATGTCTTTTTGAGCGGAAGGCAGAAGAAAAAATAGGAGTGTGAGAACAACAAACTATCTGACTTGCAAATGACTTTCCTTTGTTTATGGCCAGTAAGCAGTTGATACACACCAGAATACACAATGTCCTGTTTGATTTCTGCTTTAGGAATATCCATCTCTTGGTCAGCTGATTGAGAAGCTTGTGGAGAATAATATTCTGCTTATTTTCGCTGTTACTAAAAAACAAGTTCCTTTGTATCAGGTAAGAACAAAACCTAGCATTTGTTATAATATCTCTTCCCTCTCTCTATTCTTACTAGAAAACTGGGGTAATCATTACAGTAGGAAAAATAACTACAACATTTGTATACTTTTTTACATATTATTGTAGCTGTATGCATAAAAATAGTTTTTTGGGTTTTTTTTCGATAGAGTAGGGAAGAGTTAGAACCCCTGAACATTTTTTATGCCTGCATCCCATTGCACTCTCTGCTTCCTATCTTGGTAAGAACGTTTTCACTGAAACAAGAAGTGAGGACAATCACCAAAGAAAACACAGACACCAATAAAAAGCTAATGGAGGTTTCAGTCTTCTCCATTTCTACTAATGACACATTGGGGTTGGTTTACTAAAAGCAAATCCACTCTGCACTACAAGTGCACTGCAAATGCACTCGGATGTGCAGTCGCTGTAGATCTGAAGGGAATATCTGAATTGAGCGGATTCTCTGTTGATTTTATCATCCAATCATGTGCAAGCCAAAATGCTGTTTTTTTTATTTTCCTTGTATGCCTCCCTTGGATCTACAGCAACTGCACTTCTAAGTGCATTTACAGTGCACTTGTAGTGCAGAGTGGATTTGCTTTTAGTAAATAAATCCCATTGTTTTCTTCCTCTTGTGCTCCTGTTAGAGAAATTTACTCTCACTTCCTGTCCTGACAGCAACAGGAAATAAGGGAAATGTTCTTGAAAAAGTAGCAAAAAAAACCCTAACGGGTTGTAACTATTACCTATACTTTTATGTATAATCGAAGTGTAACTTTACTTTGGTTAAAGTGGAGTTCCACCCAAAAGTGATCAGATTCCTGCCCCCCTCAGGTGTCACATTTGGAACCTTTCGGGGGGGAGGGAGGAGAGGACTTTGACAGGTGTCCTTCTCCCCACATCCGGGAGCTTGGGCCGGTAGCTGCGGCCGCTGACGTCAGCAGCCCGGCACCCTCCTTGCTCTGCTACTGGCCACCAGGCCAATAGTAGAGTGCAGCGGAGCCTCGTGCATGCGCAGTAGGGCTCCCGTCGTGAAGCTGTAATGCTACACTGCCGGGTTCCCTTAACCACTTCAGCCCCGGAAGGATTTCCAGCTTTAGGACCGGAGCCCTTTTTGCGATTCGGCACTGCATCGCTTTAACTGAAAATTGCGCGGTCGTGCGACGTTGTACCCAAACGAAATTTGCGTCCTTTTTTTCCCACAAATAGAGCTTTCTTTTGGTGGCATTTGATCACCTCTGCGTCATTTCTGATCGCCGCTATAAACAAAAGAAGAGCGACAATTTTGCAAAAAAACCCAAATTTCTTACTTTTTGCTCAAATACAAATCCAAAAAAAAAAAAATATAAAAAAACATTTTTTTTCACCATTTTTGGCCGATTTATATTCATCATCATATTTGCGATAAAAAAAATCGCAATCGGCGTTTATTGATTGGTTTGCGCAAAAGTGGTCGCGTTTAGGGATGATGAGAATTCATTTTTGGGGTTTTTATTTTTTTTTTATTTTTTACTAGTAATGGCGGCGATCTGCGATTTTTAGCGGTACTGCGATATTTTAGCGGACATGTCGGAACATTTTGACACTTTTTTGGGACCATTGGCATTTATACAGCGATCAGTGCTATAAAAATGCACTGATTACTGTGTAAATGCCATTGGCAGTGAAGGCGTTAACCTGCAGGGGGCGCTCTAAGGGTTAACTATGTTCCCTGGGCGTGTTCTAACTGTATGGGGACTGCCCTGGCTGGGGAAGGGAAGTGGTCACAGCCTTCGTATACAGGAAGGCTGTGATCACAGCCCTTCCCCCTCACACAGAGCGGAGGTCCGTGTTTACATGCACGGACCTCCGTTCTTTCACTCCGGGGGGGGCATCGCGGGTAGCCGGCGGCAATTGAAGCCGCCGCACCCGCTCCCTGACCCCCCCCCAACACAGTGAGCGCGGGCGCGCTCACTAGGCTCTGTCTCGCGGCCGCCATCGTATGACGGCATTTCGCGTTACAGAGCCACTCTGTCGCCGTCAATTGCCGATCAGCGGTCGGCAAGCGGTTAACCTACAGTATGTGAAGCTGCTGGCTTTTAATTTTTTCGTTCTAAGTGGACCTGGTGGACTTCGGCTTTAAGAAAAAAAAACAATCCCACCTGGGTGATCAATGTACACTGCAGGGGTTTTAACAAACTGTAGCAGAGTCCTACCTTTTTCTGTTCTGAAGTATAAGCTTTGTTTCTCTATGTCCTTTCCAGACTGATTTCTGAATAGGAAAGTCTGGTTCATTATAGTCACCTTTCTAGTTTTTCTAGAGACGAAAGCTGCAGTGTCTGCATCCCTTTAAAAGTAATTATTCAGGGAATATCTCACAGAAATTAAATTTATATTGCTGAGGATGCCTGAAATGATATTTGTATCCTACTGCAGATGTCTGAGAAGTTAAAAAAAATGACAGCAGCTTCAGATTGCAATAGAAGGGTCATTTTTAATAACATTAAAATACAAAATGGCGTGTGTGTCAATTTTATATGTTCTAATATTTTTTGAAGCAAAGTGGAATTCCCCTTTAAATCCAGAAGCTTTTAGCTAGATTAGTGAAGGATTGCTGTCTCTGATTGAGGAGATTTGCCATTACTTAATGATCCAAAGACCCTGTATCGTTTTCAACTGATTTGTCTCACTTTTTGAAGGCTGAAGCTGCCTGAGTCTAGGTCCACTTTAAGTGCTGCAGTGGCAAAGTCAATGTAGATATTTTGAATCGTAATCTTTAAAACCCATTACTATTTTAATATGCATCACGGCCCCTTTGAAATAAAGGAATCTTCTTTCTTGTTATGAAGAAAAAAGGAAAGACTCAGCTACCCGTCTGATAACGCTCATTGAATGACTTAGGGAAGTGGAGCCACAGAGCAGATGTGATCTGAGCATGAAATGTCGTGTTCATTTTATTTTTATGAATGTGAAACCATAATCAGAAAAATATGGTTAATGTTTGATATGTCATATACTTGGCATCAAACACAGAAAATGTTCTCTTATTTTTACATCTGTTGGGATTTTATTTTGCCACTGAAATAGTTCTTACTTAACATGGTCTGCACAAAAGATTTGTTTAGTATTTTTTAACAAAATAAATGATTAAAACAAACAAATTCTGAGCAACACGGGAAAACAGCCAGTTTGCTACTGTTATCCAGCAAACACTACAGTTTTACTAAAGTCATAACATTTATTTAAACTAAGTTCTTTGTAATCCACTATAGCCAGAGTCCAGAACACTCCTTACAAGTGAACTAGGTGGGATTGCTTCTTGAAGTTTGGACTATGTAAGCTTTGCCACCTGTGATATGCCTAGTAACAAAGTAATATACAGTCAGGTCCATAAATATTTAGACATCGACACAATTCTAATCTTTTTGGCTCTATACACCACCACAATGGATTTGAAATTAAACAAACAAGATGTGCTTTAACTGCAGACTTTCAGCTTTAATTTGAGAGTATTTACATCCAAATCAGGTGAACGGTGTAGGCATTACAACAGTTTGTATATGTGCCTCCCACTTTTTAAGGGACCAAAAGTAATGGGACAGATTGACAATCATAAATCAAACTTTCAATTTTTAATACTCGGTTGCAAATCCTTTGCAGTCAATTACAGCCTGAAGTCTGGAACGCATAGACATCACCAGACGCTGGGTTTCATCCCTGGTGATGCTCTGCCAGGCCTCTACTGCAACTGTCTTCAGTTCCTGCTTGTTCTTGGGGCATTTTCCCTTCAGTTTTGTCTTCAGCAAGTGAAATGCATGCTCAATCAGATTCAGGTCAGGTGATTGACTTGGCCATTGCATAACATTCCACTTCTTTCCCTTACAAAACTCTTTGGTTGCTTTCGCATTATGCTTCGGGTCATTGTCCATCTATACTGTGAAGTGCCTTCCAATGAGTTCTGAAGCATTTGGCTGAATATGAGCAGATAATATTGCCCAAAACACTTCAGAATTCATCCTGCTGCTTTTGTCAGCAGTCACGTCATCAATAAATACAAGAGAACTATTGGCAGCCATACATGCCCACAACATGACACTACCACTACCATGCTTCACTGATGAGGTGGTATGCTTTGGATCATGAGCAGTTCCTTTCCTTCTCCATACTATTCTCTTTCCATCACTCTGGTATAAGTTGATCTTGGTTTCATCTGTCCTTGGCAAACTCTAATCTGGCCTTCCTGTTTTTGAGGCTCACCAATGGTTTACATCTTGTGGTGAACCCTCTGTATTCACTCTGCTGAAGTCTTCTCTTGATTGTTGACTTTGACACACATACACCTACCCTCTGGAGAGTGTTCTTGATATGGCCAACTGTTGTGAAGGGTGTTTTCTTCACCAGGGAAAGAATTCTTCGGTCATCCACCACAGTTGTTTTCCCTGGTCTTCCGGGTCTTTTGGTGTTGCTGAGCTCAACGGAGTGTTCTTTCTTTTTAAGGATGTTCCAAACAGTTGATTTGGCCACACCTAATGTTTTTGCTATGTCTCTGATGGAGTTGTTTTGTTTTTCAGCCTAATGATGGCTTGCTTCACTGATAGTGACAGCTCTTTGGAGCTCATATTGAGAGCTGACAGCAACAGATTCCAAATGCAAATAGCACAATTGAAATTAACTTTGGACCTTTTATCTGCTCCTTGTAAATGGGATAATGAGGGAATAACACACACCTGGCCATGGAACAGCTGAGCAACCAATTGTCCCATTACTTTCTTTTGGTCCCTTAAAAAGTGGGAGGCACATATACAAACTGTTGTAATTCCTACACCGTTCACCTGATTTGGATGTAAATACCCTCAAATTAAAGCTGAAAGCCTGCAGTTAAAGCACATCTTGTTTGTTTCATTTCAAATCCATTGTGGTGGTGTATAGAGCCAAAAAGATTAGAATTGTGTCGATGTCCCAATATTCATGGACCTGACTGTACTTCTTTGTATAGATTAGTACATTTATTAGCGAATTGATATCACACAGGGGATGTTGTGGGGGAAAGGAGTCCTGCTGTCCAGGGCTAGGATGACACAAGACAGGAGAGTTACCAGTCTCAGGCACCATGGTTGGTAGGGAAGGCTGGGTTGAGAGATTTTTCTCAATCTGCATCAGTGGTTCTCAACCATCGGGATGTGGCCCACTGCCAGGTTGTGACCTCCCTTCTCCCAGGCCTCTGGCACATTATAGATCCCTTAATCTCCCTCAGTGCCTCCAAGCTCCTATAGTGCCCCCCCCAACCTTCCTTAGAGGCTCATAATGGCACCGGGCTCCCTGACACCCCTCAGTCTTCACAGTGCCCCCAACCTCCAACCACTGCCTAACCTGCCACAGTACTCCCCCAGCCTACTGAAGAGCCTCCAGCCTCAATAGTGCGTCCAACCTTGAAATGTGTCTCACAGTGCCCCACAGCCCTCTTCAGAAACCTCAACTCCTACAGGGTCTGCTGTAGAGTCCCCTAACCCATTCCACCACCCCCCCCCAACAATGATACTTAGCCCCATCCAGAGCCTTCCAGCATTTCAATACATGTTTTGCATTCAGGGCCTGTGCTACCACTGGGCAAACTAGGCAGCCGCCTAGGAGGCACTGCTGCCTAGGGGCGCCCAGCTGCTGGTTTCCCTCCACGTCTGCATGCTCTGCAGGCTGCAGCATGTAGCTAACTCAGTCTCAGGCAGCTGCTCCATCTGACCGGTAGTGTAATTAGAGGTGTAGCACTGGAGCCAGCACTAGAGGGAGCAGAGCCGATGCTTCCCATATAGCGCCTTCTTTCACGTGGGCAGGGCAAAGGGGGTGGAGTCAGGGGTGAGGCCAATGGCGGCAGCAAAATGAGGTTTCGCCTAGGGTGTCAAAAATCCTTGCACAAGCCCTGTTTGCATTCCCATATTTTTATTGTGTGGATATAAATGTAATTTTTTTACTGTCGGGGCGTGGAAGGATTTGAAAGAATTTGCCTCGCCCTGATCTCAAAATGGTTGAGAACCACTGTTCCACATTACCTCAACCATATCTTGTGCTCTGCAAGACTGGCCTGTCAGAATCAATGACGGCTCAGCCCTGCTGCTTACACAAAGAGTTTAGTGGAACGTTTAAATAAAAGGTTTCACCCCTTGCTAAGCCTTAGAAAGCCTCAAATTGCGTTTATTAGACCCGTCATCCCCTCCTTTCATGTATTTGTTTATATGTATGGTACCAATCAGGGCACCTGTGTAAATGAGGCCTTATATGTAAACTTAAAAAAAAAGTCTTTTGCTTTTTAGTGTCACCTTAAGGGTTCATGCAAAAGGTCAATTAGGATGTGGGTCCTTGGATGCAGACAGCTTGCATCCAGGGGGGCACATCTGTCCCTAACCCTGCTCTCTTTCCCTATACTTATTATTATTACTTTACAGTAGTTTATCCATGTGTCAAAACCTTCCTCCATTCCACTCAGATTTCTGTGTACTAAAATATGGTAACCTTAGGGAATGTCATGTTGGCATTCTTCATTGGACACTGTACATGTCTGTGTGGACGAGCAAGCTCCATTCGTCTCAGCTTGGTGAAGGCGTGGGGGAGACGGGGGGGCATGTTGGCACCTTCACTTTGGGTGTCAGAGGACCTTGTCTCAGCATTGCTGCTGACTCTCTGCTTAAAAGATGAGTGCAGTTTATCCTTTCTATCCCCCTCTACCCAAAGTATCCCTGCTAAAATTTACTATACAGTATATACAACTCATGATGCATTAGTGTGATGGTCAGTGGGAAGAATGCTCCTCACATTCGTGGTCGTTGGGAAGAATCAGCTACTTACAGATAACTAAAAAGATCAATGGTGTCATTGGGAACTTAGGCCTGGTTCACACCTATGTATTTATTAGTGCGTTTTCAGTTTTGCAGAAACACACTACAGTCCATTTAAAGCGAAGGTCCACCTGAAACAAAAAAAATTAAGTCAGCAGCTACTCATACTGTAAATAATATAACTGGTATTAACAAGTATAGGTAAAGTTGATCCAGGGTGAATCCGATTGCCTCTTGGGGAATCAGGAAGGAATTTTTTCCCCCGTTATAGCAAATTGGATTACGCTTTGCTGGTGTTTTTTGCCTTCTTCTGGATCAACTGTGGATGAAGGATTGTATATGGGATTGTATGGTTTAACCTCTAGAGATCCGCGCTATAGACGAAAGACGTCTACAGCGCAGATCTGAATCTCCGGGTGGACGTCCATGGACGTCCGCCCCTTTACACACCCCCTGCGCGCACACACAGACTCGATGTCCGCTCCTGACCCGCGATCGCCTGCAAAGCTGTAGAACGGGGAACCGCCAATGTAAACACGGTGGTTCCCCGTTCTGTGAGAGGGGGACAAGCAGATCTACTGATCCCTGTCACTGGGATCAGTTAGATCTGTTATGTCCCGGCCAACCCACCCCCCCACAGTTAGAACACATCCAGGGAACATTGTTAACCCCTTCACTGCCCCCTGCAGGTTAACCCCTTCACTGCCAATGACATTTATACAGTAATCAGTGGACATTTAAATTTCTGATCGCTGTATAAATGTCATTGGTCCCAAAAATGTGTCAAAAATGTCCGACATGTCCCCCCCCAATATCAAAGTCCCGATAAAAATCGCAGATCGCCGCCATTACTAGTAAAAAAAAAAAT
>BLSH010001434.1:1083697-1110081 GCA_018402905.1 Glandirana rugosa
TGAAGTCGACCTCTCTCTCTCGGTACGACAAAAAGCTCCTATTTCCTCTGTATTAGAAGAGTGTTATATCAGAAATATTCTTATCTATATAGATAACACAGCATGGCTCTCTCTCTCCAGCTGAAGTCACAGCAGTGCTCAACCCTCAGGACTTCTGAGCTGAGAGAGAAAAGCACAAAAACGACAACTGATCCTAGTAAAAAGCTGTGATATCTATAAAGAGAAGTATATATATATGTTATAATCCTGGGCAACTTCTTGTTATAATACAGAGCGGATGGGAACTTTTTATTATTATTATTATTATACAGGATTTATATAGTGCCGACAGTTTGCGCAGCGCTTTACAATATTAAGGCAGACAGTACAATTACAATACAATTCAATACAGGAGGAATCAGAGGGCCCTGCTCATTAGAGCTTACAATCTAGGAGGGAGGTTCAAGTGATAAGAAAGGGTAATAACTGTGGGGGATGGGCCGATGAAGAAAGTGCAGTTGTTAGGTGGCGGCAGGATAGGCTTCCCTGAAAAAAAGGTTTTCAGGGATCACCTGAAAGTGGATAGATTTGGGGACAGTCTGACAGATTGGGGTAGGGAATTCCAGAGGATATGAGAGGCTCGGGAGAAGTCTTGGAGGCGAATAGGAGAGGAGATAATGAGGGAACTGGAGAGCAGGAGGTCTTGGGAGGAACAAAGAGGACAATTAGGTATTTGGTATTTTGAGACTAGGCTAGTGATGTAGCTGGGAGTTGTGAATAGCTTTGTAGCTTATTGTTAGTATTTTGAATTTAATTCGTTGGGTGAGTGGTAGCCAATGGAGGGATATGCAGAGAGGGGTGGCAGACGCTGAGCGGTTTGTAAGGTGGGTGAGTCTGGCAGCGGCATTCTTGATGTACTGAAGGGGGGGATAGTCTATTTAAAGGTAGGCCAATGAGGAGGGAGTTGCAGTAGTGGAGGCGAGAGATGACCAAGGAGTGAATCAGGAGCTTTGTGGTTTCATTGGTTAGGAAAGGACATATTTTAGAGATGTTGTGGAGGTTGAGGTGGCAAGCCTTAGAAAGTGATTGGATGTGGGGCCAAAAGGAGAGTTCAAAATCCAGGATAACACCAAGCACCCTGACATGTGGGGATGGGTGGATGGTTATGCCATTGCTCTTGACAGAGAAGTCAGGGGAAAAGGCATGTGGGGGAGGAAATATTATGAGTTTGGTTTTGGACAAGTTAAGTTTGAGGAAGTGGTGTGACATCCAGGCAGATATGTCTGTTAATAAGTTTGTGATACGTGAAGAGACTGATGGAGTGAGTTGAAGGATGGAGAGGTAGATTTGGGTGTCGTCAGCATAGAAATGATATTGAAAGCAGTGGGAGACTATCAGCCAGCCCAGGGAAGAGGTGTAAATTGAAAATAAGAGAGGTCCAAGAAAAGAACCTTGGGGGACCCCATCAGAGAAAGGAAGAGGAGAGGAGGAGGTAGAACTGTATGTGACACTGAAGGTGTGTTGGAATAGGTAGGACGAGAGCCACGGAAGAGCACCGTCACGGAGACCAAGGGAGTAAAGTTTTTTGAGGAGGAGTGGGTGGTCAACTTTATCAAAGGCAGCTGAAAGGTCCAGAAGTAGGAGTACAGAGTAGTGTCCATTGGTTTTTGCGGTTAATAGGTCATTTGTGAGTTGTAGAAGGGCAGTTTCTGTGGAGTGTTGAGGGCAAAATCCAGATTGAAGGGGGTCAAGAAGGTTATTCTTAACAAGGTGGTCACTAAGTTGGTTGTAGACCAGGCGTTCAAGGAGTTTGGAGGAAAAAGGGAGCAAGGAGATAGGGCGTAGATTGTTAAGATCTGTACCAATGCATGTTTTAGAGCATTGGAGAAGAAGCTGGAAGAGAGGGAGAGATTGAAGATGTGAGTTAGAGAGTGTAGGATAGAGTCAGAGGGTGACCGTAGTATTTGAGAGGGAATAGGGTCCAGGGGACAGTTGGTTAGGTGGGCGTTAGAAAGGAGTTTAGCAACCTCGTCTATAGTAGCAGGTTTGAATAAGGATAATGTCGGTTATGCTTGTTGACATGGGATGTTAACTGGGTAAGATGCATGTAGAGTGGAGATTTCATCACAAATTGTGTCAATCTTGTTTTTGAAGTGAATGGCAATCTCCTGGGCAGTGAGTGAGTTAGTGGGCGGAAGTGGTGGCGGATGAAGTAGGGAGTTGAAGGTAGAGAAGAGTTGACGGGGACTGGATGAGAAGGTGATAATAAGAGTGGTAAAATAGGTCTGCTTGGCAGTGTGGAGGCAAATTTTTGGAGGGCAGATTTGTATTGGTTGAAGTCTTTGAGAGACTTAGTCTTGTGCCACAGACGCTCAAGAGCGTGGCTACGCTTTTTGAGATTTCTGGTGTCGTCTGTTTGCCAGGGTTGTAGGGGTCGAGGCCTGATTTTGTGTGTGCTGAGGGGAGCAAGCTTGTCCAGGGTGGAGGACAGGGATTTATTGTAGATGGCAATGTCTTGGTTGGGGCAGGACAGGGGTGAGATTTTTTAATAGAGGTGGTCAGTAGCAGAATAGAGGAGAGAAGTGTTGAGTTGGCGAACGTTTCCATGGGTGATGGTTAGGCGATTGGCGGGAAAGGTGGGGCAATACAGGGAGAGAGAGAAACGAATAAGGTGGTGGTCGGAGTGAGGAAAAAGATTTTTGGAGACGTCGCATGGAGCGCATAGATGGGGAATACAAGGTCGAGGGTGTTTCCATCAGTGTGAGTAGAAGCCTGTACCCATTGCTTCAGGTCAAATGAGGAGGTTAGACTAAGAAGTTTAGAAATAGCAGTAGTGTTAGTGTTAACTGGGATGTTGAAGTCACCAAGAAGGATTGTGGGAATTTCAGAAGAGAGAAAGTAGGGTAGCCAGGCAGAAAATTCATCAAGGAATGCTGACAGTGGTCCAGGAGGCTGGTAGATTACAGCAATACTTAGGGAGGTTGGAGAGAATAGACTATACAGTGGGCTTCAAATGATGAGAGAGAAAGAGAATGAGGAGAGTGAAGAACCTGGAAGGTGCTCTGTGGAGATAGGAGGAATCCCACTCCACCTCCCTTGCGTCTGTTAGGCCTAGGGGAGTGAGTCCAGAGAAGGCCACCGTGGGAGAGTGAAGCAGGAGAAGGAGAATCACATTCGTGGAGCCAGGTTTCGATGACAGCAAGTAGATTAAAGTAATTAGTGACAAATAGGTCATGAACAGCGGTGAGCTTGTTGCAGACAGAGTGGGCATTCCAGAGGGCACAGGAGAAGGGGAGGCTGGTTTTGGGAATAAGGGGAATGGAGATTAAATTGCGTAGATCGCAACTACTGCCAGAGGGTGTGGGGTGGTGGTGATGGTTGTGTTGGGTATAGTTAAATGAGGGAGGGCCAGGGTTTGGGGAAATATCACCAGAGGCTAGGAGAAGCAGAAGAGAAAGGGATGTAATATGGGAATATGATTTATATGAGGGGAGATACTTGAGCATCCTGGGGGTTTTGTTAGAATGTGGGCTTAGCGTTAGAAAGAGGTTATGAGTGCAGTAAAATAGGGAGAGGGATGAAATGAGGATGATATGTACAGATTGTAGGCTGGAAAGAGGGGTGAAGAAAAGAGAGTTTGAGGAGAGAGGCAGCTATTGTGAAAATTATAAAGTGACTTAACAAACACTTTAAGCCTTCCCACTTTCAGCTCAGCGCAACACGCCCTATTGCCCACCTTTCCCTTCACAGCTCTTACTTATTCACAACTCCCCCGCAGCTCTTACCTATTCATTATCCCCCTCCCAATCTCTGAGCTTTCACCTCCTAACAAATCTTCCCGTCCCTAGCTGTCAGAGCTGCAGTACACCTCGTCCAACCTCTCCAGAGCTGCTTGCCTCTCTGCAAAATTGTCCCCCCACGGGCCCAACCGCGGTGCAGCGCCTGTGATACATACATGTCTGAGAGGTCAGGGGGAGACAAAAACCGAGGAGTTAAAAAGATGCGACATCGGAACCCAGGGCACCCATCAACATATGCCCTGCTCTGCACAAGCCCAAAGCTAGCACACAGACAGTAGAGGAAGTGCGCCCCTGGTCACTCCACCCCTGGTTACTGCTGGCCCCAGAGCCACGTGAGAGCCACTTCCTTTTGTCCACGCCTACCCCGGACACGTCACCCCTGGCCCCAGGCAGAGCCTTGTGGGAGATGTAGTTAGATGGGGGGCACAGTGTGGACGAGATACAGCTCGATTGGATGGCCGGTCAGTTCATCCTGGCGTGCCCACAGAGAGGGCTTAGCGTGCTAGCTGTGGCACGGGTGCCACAGGTTCGCCATCACAGGTTTAGCAATGTTTAGGCCAGCACAGAAGAACCTGCTGGCCCTGACGGCCCACCACTGATTATCACATGTGATCAATATGTCATTATTTTTGGTATGTAAACTGTTGTGTTGTCGTCTAAAATAATTATACACTGGGGCCTTTTTCATTTGGATATTGCATTACAATGTTAAGAAAAAAAGAAGTCCCAGCATGGTGTGTTTATTTTAGTATAGTAAGAGGTGTTTTGGTCCCTACCATAAATGCAGCATTTTGATCTACCTTACCCTGCTCATACTTTGAAAAAAATATACAATTTTTCTAAGTTTCTCTTTAATTGGTACAACATTTAGAGACTGTCCTCTGCAAATGGTACTGTTTGGAGGTCTTAAAGTGGCCCTGTGCTTTGTGCATGCAGGGCAAAGCCATGGTTTGACTTTAAACACACTCATCTTAGATGCCACTCAGTTTGACAGGCAAGAATAAAGACTTGAGAACATAAGACTGACAAGGCGCTCCTGAAATGACATGTGGGTGTCATATATGCGCAATATGATAAGACCTCAAAGGGCTGACTAGCAGTGACATCAAAAGAGGACAGTGTATCCATTGAAACAGTCTTTGTTTATTCCACACACGGTTAAAAAACAAATGAGATGAATGATTGATGACCAACCCCATACCACAGGCATGCAGAATATGTTAGGGAAGGGTTACCGATGAGGACCGTGGGATCCATGTTGGAACATTATCACCGGCCACGGCAAGGAGGCGGGTGGATCCATGTCACCAGAAGAACCCGGAACCAGGATGTCTACAGCGGTGGACAGCGGTGGACACTCAGACTGGGACACACCAGAGAATCACACTGGTTGCCAGGATAACATGATTCGGGGTACATCCCTTTGTCAAATCCAAAACAGGATTTGACAAAGGGGCAATCCCCTAGTTCAATAGAAACCGGATGACATTCAGGCTGTGTGTACTGCAGCCAGTTCAACAAAAGTCAGCCATACGGCCAGTTTCTGTCGAAGGGTCATAATTAAAAAAGGTCTGCCGAATGGCTCCAGATCAGCGCTCTCAGCCAATGGCTGAGAATGCTGCCCGGAGTGTTCTGGCAGGAGAGCCGTCCCCCTGTCAGAACACAATAGCACAGCAGTTGTAGATCGCTGCACTATCGGATTGTTAGGACAGCAGCTCCGACATGAGCTGTCAGTTTTTTTTCGTTCAACCCACTGGGATGAACGAAAAAATTAGTAGTGTGTATAAGACCCAAGTGTTATTTAAGTATCACACCTGAATTAGTAATAGCCACCTGCTCACCTAACCTATTATTTAACCTCCACATACAGTATACCACATAAGCTTAAAAGTTACTTAGTAGCACAAACATTTTTTTTCCAAAACAATAAAAAACAATTGGCTTTAGATATACTTTTACATTCGCTCTTGACTTCCCTATGTACATAACATAACTGGCTACTAACATTTATAGTTAAAGTTCACCCAGGGGAAAATCCAATTGCCTCTCGGGGGATCTGGAAGGAATTTTTTCCCCCGCTATAGGAAATTGGATCATGCTTTGCTGGGGTTTGTTTGCCTTCCTCTGGATCAACTGTGGGTGAAGGAGTGTGTATATGGGATTGTATGGTTATATAGATTTTTTTTCTTCTTTTTTTTGGTTGAACTAGCAGGACTTGTGTCTTTTTTCCACCTGACTAACTATGTAACTATGTGGGATAAAATTGTTATCAGCTCTGGGTTCAGTTTGAACCCATGTTCAGGTAAACCTGGAAGTCAGCTGTTGGTGACATAATTTAACAAATTTGGCCATTGTGATGAAAGCGGGTATCAGATCACAGTCCTCCTCACCCAATCTCACCCCACACTTGTCACTAACGTAACAATGGCACTCTCAGCTGCTTCCATCACAAAGATTTTCCAGCTTGCTGGAATACCATCTAAGTGCCAGCAGCCTAAGAGCGATTGTTACTTGGCTAATTCAAGCAATTAACCCTTTCACTGCCACCACTTCTGGATACCGGCCAGGAGACCCGGGATCTTAGCAATACCAATTATGATTTTAGAATAATCACCTGTAACACATGCTTTCACCACAGACAGGAATATTCAGATGACTTATCCTAAACAGTAGCAATCTTCAAAGGAACAGGTTCATAATAGCTTGCATTAAGAGCTTTAGGGACAAGAGTAACACTTTTCAGAATAAGCTTTAATAATGAAAAAGTCAAAATTGGTGCAGATAAAATATTTACAGAAAAATGGTGTTACAAAGCAATAAAGACATAATATACAGCAGCAAAGAGGTAAGGCAGAATGAAAGGGGAGAAAGATACTTGCAGTAAATGTCCGTGATTGATCAGAGATTTGTCGATGAGTCCACAGGTTCTCAGATGTTCGTTCTTTGATGGTAAAGTGAGAACTGAGCACTGTCCGGTCTATTCCATTTTTCTCTGGAAGCAAAGGGGTGGGGTCATATGCCCCTGACCACTCACATGGGTAAGGAAGGCCCCGTGGGCTGTCCAGGAATAACAACCATCCCTGATATGCAATATTCTGTATCAAAATCATATCTCAGGATATGATCACAGCTGCCTTAGTGCCTCTTTTTTATGACACTCATTATCTCAAGGCATCCCGTGCTATCTCTTAATGGATCTGATTTATTTGTTTATCAGGCCTGGCAAACGAGTCCAGACCTTTTTAGGGCCTTGCAAGATGATCCAGGAATTCCTAACCTGAAGGGAGGGGGAAAAGGAGTGGGGTTTTACGTTAAAAACCATCATGGCTGGCCTTGCACAAAATGCCTGCCAGTTTTCGTGTGTCCAGCACGTGACCATTACAGTAATGTGATCTTATTAGATGAATGATATCATATACACCCCTGCCCCTTTGTATACATGCAACTGTGGGGTGGGGAATATTCCAGCCGCAACTCATTGGCCCAGGAATAACAACTGCCTTCTGGGTCCGGGCAAAACTCACGCTGATCACTACTCTTAAACTGAACATAACTTCTGAAGTTAAACCCCAACCTGTATCTTAGAACTTACTGTCAATCGCATGTGAAGTTTATAACATCACTGTGATAAATAAAAAATCATTTCAAATTTTGATGCTTATTAAAAAAAAAGCAAGTCTGCACTGAAATCTCCACGCCAAAACGTGATGATCTTTTATAGCTTAGAGTATTGCAAATCTCAGTAGCAGGATTTCTTTTAAGCTAGAGAGCCAGGGGGGCTCAGGTAATGATTTTGCTAGGACCCCTTGGTGTAAATAAATGTAGATGAAGCCACTTCATTATTTTTAAAGCATTGCCCTATTTACCAGATCCCTTTGAATGCAATTCTCTAAATAGAGGTTTGATGAATTTTGGGCCCTCGGGCAGTGACAGGAGCAAGGTCAGGAGTCTGGAACATGACATCTAAGCTATGAAAAAACAGATTATGCATCGAATTCAGGTAAGATGACTAAAGAGCTGTTTATCATACAGAATTGTCTGACAAAGCTAGCCTGCAGGATATCTATGCAATTCATGAGATAGTGGAGACTTTTTAAAGCTGCTTTCAGCACAATGACTTAGGTCCTGTGAAAGTTCACAATGGAATGCTTGACTCGGCATTGGCTGGGACACGTATGTTGTCTTCATAGTGACTGATGAGCTGTATGTTGTTTCTCTTAGACCCTGTGTAGATTGCCATCTGTTTTCAGAGGAGGAGAAAACAGCAGCATGTGCAGAGACATGTCACCTAATGGATGTCACGGTCAGCAAAGATCAAGGTTCGTAGTAATAAGTTTGTAGTAAGAAGTAAGCTTGTAGTAACTGGTATTGTAATAAAGCTTTCAGAGAGATTCTTTCACAGGGTTACGTTGACCCTACATGGAGATGATGTCATCCATGGCACCAAATGATGTCACTGTGCCACTCACTATAAAATAGTAACATTAAAAAGGCTCATCTCATCTGGTTTCATACATGTGGAGAATTCGGTGTTAAGCTGGCCATATACTGGTCAGATTTCAGTTGATTCCTGCTGGCTTTCCAAAATTTGAGTCGTGTTTGGCCCCACTGGCACTGTTCTGTTCGACAAAAGTTGATTGTTCAATCTAATTTTGTGGAATGAGTCTGTCGGAAAATTGTTACCCGAACAGCACCAGCATCCAATCAGATGCAGGCACTGTTCAAATGTTCTGGCTGACCAACGGTGCCAGCTGTTAGAATGTTATAGCCCAGTAGGGACTGTTAGTGTGGATGGAGCTAAGGGTACCTACCCCATTTTTAGAATGATAAAAGCACTCCTGCCAGGAATCAAGAACTGACTGTATATGCTGATTTTAATGAATATTCTCATTTATATATTCTCCCATTTAACTGGTAGGGGCATGAATTATAAACAGACCATTGCACAATTAAAGTGATATTAAATGCATAATATATATATATATATATACAGTATCTAACAAAAGTGAGTACACCCCTCACATTTTTGTAACTATTTTATTCTATCTTTTCATGTGACAACACTGAAGAATTTACACTTTGCTACAATGTAAAGTAGTGAGTGTACAGCTTGTATAACAATGTAAATTTACTGTCCCCTCAAAATAACTCAACATACAGTCATTAATGTCTAAACCGCTTGCAACAAAAGTTAGTACGCCCCTAAGTGAAAATGTCCAAATTGGGTCCAATTAGCCATTTCCCCCCCCCCCCCCCCAGTGTCATGTGACTCAGTGTTACAAAGTCTCAGGTGTGAATATGGAGAAGGTGTGTTAAATTTGGTGTTATCAATCTCACTCTCTCATACTGGTCACTGGAAGGTCAACATCGCACCTCATGGCAAAGAACTCTCTCAGGATCTGAAAAATAAAATTGTTGCTCTACATAAATATGGCCTAGGCTATAAGAAGATTGCCAAGACCCTGAAACTGAGCTGCAGCACGGTGGCCAAGACTATACAGCGGTTTAAAAGGACAGGTTCCACTCAGAACAGGCCTCGCCATGGTCGACCAAAGAAGTTGAGTGCACATGCTCCGCATCATATCCACAGGATGTCTTTGAGAAATAGACGTATGAGTGCTGTCAGCATTGCTGCAGAGGTTGAAGGGGTGAGGGGTCAGCCTGTCAGTGCTCAGACCATACGCTGGACACTGCATGAAATTGGCCTGCATGGCAGTTGTCCCAGAAGGAAGCCTCTTCTAAAGATGTTGCACAAGAATGCACGCAAACAGTTTTCTGAAGACAAGCAGACTAAGGACATGGATTACTGGAACCATGTCCTGTGGTCTGATGAGACCAAGATAAACTTATTTGGTTCAGATGATGGCAAGCGTGTGTGGCGGCAACCAGGTGAGGAGTACAAAGACAAGTGTGTCTTGCCTACAGTCAGGCATGCTGGTGGGAGTGTCATGGTCTGGGGCTACATGAGTGCTGCCGGCACTGGGGAGTTACAGTTCATTGAGGGAACCATGAATGCCAACATGTACCGTGACATATTGTAGCAGAGCATGATCCCCACACTGGGCCGCAGGGTAGTATTCCAACATGATAACGACCCCAAACACACCTCTAAGGCGACCACTGCCTTGCTAAAGCAGCTGATGGTAAAGCTGATGGACTGGCCAAGCATGTCTCCAGACCTAAACCCTATTGAGCATCTATGGGGCATCGTCAAACGGAAGGTGGAGGAGCGCAAGGTCTCTAACATCCACCAGCTCCATGATGTCATTATGGAGAAGTGGAAGAGTACTCCAGTGGCACCCTGGGAAGCTCTGGTGAACTCCATGCCCAAGAGAGTTAAGGCAGTGCTGGAAACTAATGGTGGCCACACAAAATATTGACATTTTGGGTCCAATTTGGACATTTTCACTTAGGGGTGTACTCACTTTTGTTGCCAGTGGTTTAGACATTAATGGCTGTGTGTTGAGTTATTTTGAGGGGACAGCAAATTTGCACTGTTATACAAGCTGTACACATACTACTTTACATTGTAGCAAAGTGTCATTTCTTCAGTGTTGTCACATGAAAAGATAGAATAAAATATTTACAAAAATGGGAGGAGTGTATTTACTTTTGTGAGATACTGTATATATAAAACACGTTGTACTTACCTGCTTTGTGCAGTGATTCTGCACAGAGCAACCCTGCTTCTCTTCTCTGGTCCCTCACCGGCGCTCCTGGCTCTTCCCCTTTAACCAGTGCACCCACTAGCAAGCTGCTTGCTATGGGGACATTTGTGTGAGCTTGGCCCCACTCTCTCCTTATTGGCTCACTAGCTGTGATTGACAGCAGTGGGAGCCAATGGCCTCCCGCTGCTTGTCTCAGTCAACTCTCTAGCAATACACACCAAACTGAGCATGTGCAGCTTGCCCCCCAAGGCTCTGTTCCATCAGGAGTTGGTTTGGGGACTGTGGGAGAAGAGGAGGATCAGAGAAGACAGGATCAAACAGCCTTTTTACACAATACATAGGATTAACTCCTTAGGTTTTACAGTGAGTATAACAAGCATGATTTACTGCATATACAGACTGATTTTACTGCTGTGGGTTTAGTAACACTTTAAGTTTCTTTCTGTACGGTGTTACACACCTTACCACTTATCATTTAAATCCAAAGGTCTGTAATGCTTAAGACCACAACAATCATTCAACAAAGGTACTAACTGCACTGTCTGAAATTAATAAATTCTACCTTTATTGGCTTAAAACGACTCCTTCACTTGGTTAAAAGAATGTAGTAAAGCATCACCTGCAAAAGAAGAAGCTTTATACTCATCTGTCCTAAAGCCCATTCCTCCAACCTTCACTTTGTTGCAGACCAATTCATATCCAAAACACTTCCATGAGTGTTGGATACATTGTCCCCCCCACTGAGCTCTATAGTTCCTTCCACCAACTCCTACTTCTCTACAGGACACAATGGTGACATTGGGTTCAGTGGAAAGAACCACATCATGCAGCAGGGGATAGCTCTTGAACAGAGTTAAGATCAAAGGAACAAATGATGGAACAGATGAGTATAAAGCTTGTTCTTTACTAGGTGGTTCTTTCTAATTTTTTTTAAAAGTTTTTAATCGAGAAAAAATAAGATACAAAATCAAAGATCACAGTGACAATTCGGAAAACTAGCCATGGAGACCACAGTTTATGAAATTTTACAGAGGAATCTCTGGCTATGGCCACCATTTCTTCCATATTGTAGATATCCTCTATGGTGCATAACCATTCAGGGATAGTAGGGGTGCATTTCAATTTCCAGTGTCTTGGGATCAGGATTTTTGCTGCGTTAAGTAGATGTCTGGTGCGGGACCTTTTATAGCATTTCATGGAACAATCAGCGATGTGCAGAATGCAGCAGGCAGGGGTGAGAGTGATTTTAGTTTCTGTGATACCCACAATTAGTTTACGTACCTTGTTCCAGAAAGGCGCTAAGAGAGGGCAATCCCACCAAATGTGCAGTATAGTACCCTGTGCTTGTTCACACCTCCAACATGAGTCCGAGGATAGCGGGTACCATTTTTTGATTTTGTCTGGGGTGGCATACCAGTGAGTTAGGTGTTTGTAGGACAATTACTGTATTTTCGCACCAATTTAACATTTTTAAGCGAAGATTGAAGCTTGCTTCCATTGTTCATCGGTAAAACTAGTTTGGTGCATTTTCTCCCACTGTGCTCGGGCCTTGTGGGGTTCTTTACATCTAGCCTCCTGAAGCAACGTATACATAAGTGAGGTGGTCTTGGTCAAAGGGGTTCCAGACATACAAATGGATTCGAAGGGAGTCACAGGTCGAAGAAGCTCATGTTTGTCAGGAGATGTACATATATAGTTGTGTAGCTGACGGTAAGTCTAAAAGGAAAAGGATCGCAGTGAACCTAGGGTCGATTTCAAAGAATCAAAAGACTTTAGCCTATTATCTACACAATGTGACATTAACAGGGGAAGTTGCTGTTCTGAAGGCGAAGTGAGGTGCACCTCCAAATCAGGGGGGGGGGGAGTCTGGATTTTGAGTGATGGGGTGAGCGCACTAGGGGATGAAGATATGTCATATTGTGTGATCACTTTATGGAATATTCCCAGTGTTGCCCCTAGTAATGGATGTTGTTGAATGCTGCGTGGTATTTTATTCCAAAGAATCCATGCCAAGGACCCCAGGGAAGGACTCGATAGGGCCCCCTCCAGTGTGACCCAATCTTTCTGCCTCCCATGACCATTCCAGTCTAGTATTCTAGCTAGGTGTACTTTGTCGATTTAAATTCTGCATATGAAACAAATATGTAAAAATGCTGAAACGAAATGTAAAAATAGTTTCAGGTGGGTATTACATTACAGGCGCACACTTAGTTCTTACTGAAAGCACTCAGTGGCTTTCCTGTAATAATACATAAAATATATAAGCTGTTTCAGCCACAGTTACAATCTATTCTCCAACCATGTACAGGATCTTATCAGCGTGTATCTGCCACTAAGCAGGGAGTAATACATCACTCAGAGAGACCTTAACCATAAATAACTTTTCCTCTTCTTTCTGCAAGCGAGTCACATTTCACAGGGTTGACATTCCTGGTTTTCGTTACTTAAGTGATTCCAACTGTTGTGACAATCTATAGCAAGCCATGCATGGTAAGACGCCGCCTTGGGGTATCACTATCCCTTAATAAAAGAATTTTTGCTAAGACCGAACAGGTAACTGGAAGTAATAGAAAACACTCTGTTGCCTTTTAACACAAATGAGACTATTATGTGCTTCTGGCTCAGTCCAAGTCACATTGTTAAGGCCTGCTGAATTGGGCGGCCATTTTGTTCTTCAGATGAGCAGCGGTGACTGACATATACAGAATGTACTTAGACAAGAATAATCAAAGCCAGACGCAGGTATGTCCCTGTAACCAAGACAGAAAAAAAACAAAGAAATATTGAACTTTCTCTAGCAATTTTCTCCATCTGCTTCCATCTTAACCATTGGTGAGCTTGGACTTGACATGACAATCCATCAAACCTTTTGTTTTGATGTCATGCATTTTATTTCAGCTGTCTCTTTCCCTTCTCATCCCTTCAGATTTCTCCGAGGATAAATCTATTTTCTGTAGCATGCAAGGTGAAAATGAATGTGCTATTACATTTTGGATGGCCACGGACGAGCTCGGAAAGAAAGTCATTTATAACCTGCGCCAAAACGGTAGGCATTTAATATTGTCTGTCACAGATTATAATGTGAGCGGTGGAAATGTGACAAATTGAGCCGGCCTAACAAAATGGCTGGCAAACACAATACGGCTATTTAGTGCATATATCTTATCTCGTTTACCGCTGACAGGGAGCACAGAAATATGTTTTTATAAGCAGTACCCATTATCAGGCTTATGCAAAGCAGGCAAATATACGGTGTGGAAAGACATATAGATTGAATTTTAAGAAGTATTCGAGCCTGTGCCGCAGACCCCTCCCATATGATACATCGTATACAGTCTTATAGGTTTAAACCGTATATTGGCAATTTATTTTTACATTGAATTCTGCATCTAGGAATATATAAAAACATCTACAGTATGGAAAAGGAAAAGCAGGGTATGGTTTCTTAAAGAGTGCTTTACTTTTAATACAGTACTTCTTTAAAAGTCTCCCAGCACGCTAATGTACAGAAAAGGACAACAAAAATGCACATGACCCTTTTTTTTACATATATTATGTGTTGTGGTGCACTGCATTGTACATTTGCCTCTACTGTATTGTGCGTTGGAGTGCCATTCACAATTTTTCTACAGTCAATCCATCATGTTATCCTATGTGTCCATGCACACATAGGGGTTGATTTACTAAAGCTTGAAAGTGCAAAATTTGGTGCAGCTCCACACAGAAACCAATCAGCTTCAAGGTTTTATTGTCAAAGCTTGATTGAATAAGCTGAGGTTAGAAGCTGATTGGCTACCATGCACAGCTGCACTGGTTTTTGCACTCTCCAGCTTTAGTAAATCAACCCCATAGGCTGTTATCAACTGGTTTTGGCTGGGGCATTTTTCGGTTGTAAAAAAACACAGAACTAGTGGGTTCTGAGAGGAGTTTTTCAGCTGTAAAAACGCTCGAACGTCAAAAACGTGGTTTACATGCAGGGAGGAGAGGTTATTACACTATGTGAAGCCTTCATTATTACATGGTGCCATAGGTGTGTGCAGCCTGTTGCATTAGGGTGTGCACCACAAAGCACAAACAAACATGAATGCGTGTGTATAAGGGCAGAGGACGGTGTCAGTGGGGCAGAGATAGGTGTCCGTAGTTTATTTTTATTTTATTTTATTTTATTTATTTTTTACAATTTAATTTTTTTATTATTTTTTACAATATTATATTTTATTAATTTTTTTTACAATTTTTATTAGGAGCCCTGCTGGAGGGCTTTGATGAAATACCAGGCGTCTAAACAAACCCCTGATGTCTCACTTTTGAGACAGAGAAAGACTGAGGACAGTGATTCCCCAGTCCCTTTCTGTGCAGCCAGGCAGCAGGGGGAATCTGCACAGTGCAGGGTGATTAGAGTGTGCCCGGGCACACCTGCCACTCCACGTGCGCACGCCTATGCATGGTGCCTACTTTGGAGATAATCCTTTCTGGGTGAAGACCTTCCTGTCTATCTCCTGGCTTTTGGTTGGTGGTGTCCCCTTCTGGAATTTATCTTGGTCTTCCGGTCTGTGGTGTCCCCATCTGGATCATCCCTAAACGTGGTGTCCTATCTTCCAGAACCCTTATATATATCCAGGCGTTATACCATCTACCATCTGGTAAGCACATGATTGTGGTGGAGGAATCCATCCTATTCAATTTATCAGCTGTTTGTTTTCATTTATTCATCATTTGCTACCTGTCTACTGGGCTTCCATATCATCAAGATTTGTTCAAGTTTGACAGTCGCATCAATTGTCGCACAACTCTTGCACTCCTTGCACCTTTTATAATTTATTGGACTTTATATGAACTACATTAGATACACAAACACTGTCACTTATTGTTATATCTGTGAATCACTTGGATCGCTATATCACTTTGGGTTCAACCCCAGGTTTCTGCACTAGCACTTTATGGTACATATGTACCCGTATATAGGTAGGTTATATAGGTAGGGTATAGGTAGGGATATCTTCTCATAATAACTTTTCCCTATTCATAAGGGTGAGCACTACACTTTTTGGTTTAATGTCTGTCTACAAATAGTTTGATTTGTTGTGTGGCAGCTACCTGTTTGTTTTTTTTGTAGGGCAGGATAATATTTTACCTTTACATTCTGAGAGGAGTTTTTCAGCTGTAAAAATGCTCGAACGTCAAAAAATGTGGCTCACCAGCGTTTTTTGACATTTTTGATCCCATTGAAAAAAAAAAATCACTTAAGAATGCTATTGCAAAAACATTGACAAACGTTGAAAAACTCACTGCAAAGCTACTGTAATTTCTATAACGTTATTTTACCGTCCAGTATGCACGAGGCCTAAGACCTCACGCACACTGCTGCTGGTAAATGGGCGTTTGGGAACAGTTGGGCATTTTTTTCAGCTGCCCCTGAACTTTCCTCTGTTATCTTATCAGTACATTTACACAGGGTCGTTTATAGTCGTCTCCAGGCAGTTGAGTTTAGAAACTTTTTTTGGAACCCAAAAAAAATGTGTTTGGACTGAAGTTCAGAGGCATTTGAAATGCCAAATGCCTGTAACAGCTTGTAAACGCTGCTAAATGAGGTAACTCACATTTAGCTGCGCTTCGTTTAGAGGCGTTTTCATTTTTTTTTTTAAACACTCCTAGACACAAATGTGGCAAAATGCCGCTAAACAAGGCATGTAAAATGTGGCTAAACGGACGTTTTTAAGCTTTGGCTTCTAGCTATCAAAAAATCATTCAGGAGAGGTTAAAAAAGCGTCCCATGTACATTAAGCCTAATTGTGAAAAAAAAAACCCAAAAACCTGAAAACAGCTTAAAAACGCTGAAAAACGCACTCTTTAGCTACTGCTTTCCACTACTAATGTTACTGGCTTTTTATAACATCCAATATGCACGAGGCCTTAAAGTGGTTGTAAACCTAAGACATGAAATATGAACAAAGCATATCCCTCTATAGTCCATACTTGTCTCAATTAACCACTTCAGCTCCGGAAGGTTTTACCCCCTTTCTGACCAGGCCATTTTTTTGCGATACGGCACTGCATTGCTTTAACTGACAATTGCGCAGTCGTGTGACCCTGTACCCAAATACATTTTTTTTTTAACCTTTTTTACCCCCACAAATAAAGCTTTCGTTTGGTGCTATTTGATCACCTCTGCGTTTTTTTATTTCTTTGCACTATAAACAAAAAAAGAGCGACAAATTTAAAAATAAAAAAAAATATTTTTTACTTTCTGTGATAAAATATACCCAATAAAAAACCTAAAAAAATAGAATTTCTTCATCAGTTTAGGCCAATATGTATTCTGCTACATTTTTTTGGTAAGAAAAATCCCAATAAGCGTATATTGATTGGTTTGCGCAAAAGTTATAGCGTCTACAAACTATGGGATATTTTTATGGATTTTTAATTTTTTTTTATTGTTTTTACTGGTAATGGGGGTGATCAGGGATTTTTAGCATGGCTGTGACATTGCGGCGGACAAATCTGACACTAAGTGACATTTTTTGGGGACCAGTGACACCAATACAGTGATCAGTGCTTAAAAAAATTCACTGTCACAGTATTAATGACACTGGCAGGGAAGGGGTTAACACCAGGGGCGATCAAAGGGTTAAGTGTGCTCCTAGGGAGTGATTTCTAACTGTGGAGGGAGTGGATGCACTGGACGAAAAGAGAGATCCGTGTTTCTGCTTAGCAGAAACACAAGATGTTTCTTTTCCTACCTGGCAGAAGAGCGGTCTGCCTTGTTTACATAGGCAGACCGCCGTTCTGCCTTTCCTCCGAACAAGCCTTCATGGCTGCCGGACCCACTGAGTGTCCATTCACAGTGGGAGCAGCGCTCAGGTGGCGTGATTTGGTGCAATAGGGCCGCCCTGCTGCAGTATCTCCTGACACCCTAAGAAAAAAAAGTTGACAGGGGAGGGACCTCCAGCTGATTGACAGCTTCCACTTTGTTCCTGTGTGCTGTGTGAAGTAGGGTGTGTCCCTTCTCTCCAATCAGCTGTCAGAGCTCTCTCCACTGAGAATGTGACTTCAGCTCTCTGCCCCCTGTTATCTGACAACTCTGGCAAGCTTTTATAAATTCTGAACTTTGAATGGGAGTAGAGAAAAGAAAGCTGCAGATAAACAGGTACAATATATGTTTATTTGTTTCATCTCTGTGTTATCTGAGGCTGGTCAGTTCACTGGTTGTATTGGTTTAAATCCACTTTAAGGGCCTGTTTACACATACTGTATATGGTACACTAGGATGCATTAATGCACACGTAACGTACGTTGTGTTAGGGCAGTCCATTCATTAAGAATAGGCTGCCAACGCATGTCAAAGCACCAGTTAATGGATATGGACATTTTTTACTGATGTACTGCAAAGCAGCAAAACAGAACTTATGGTATGTTCGTAGCTGTGTGCTAACACACATTTTATGGTTTTGTTCCCCTCTCTGGACATCTCGGGCTACACTCACAGCCATCTTTTTTTACCAAGTTGACTGCCACTGCTGTACAACAACTGCAGCAGAAGCAATTAGTATACCACATCACTAGATGGGAGGCAGTGGGCCCTTTAATTGGTTTGTTATTGGGCCCCATCACACGTAGTCACAAGCTGAGATTATGCAAGATTCTTTTCTTTTACATATTGCCTCGCCCCTGGGCAGAAAACCAGCTCCATAAAGATCATGGTTTGATGGGTTTGGCATGGAGGAACCTGAGTGACCTGAGCACCTGACTTCAATCCAGGCGAATGCCTTTGGGATGAATTAGATCAGGGTTTCTCAACCAGGGTTCAGTGGAACCCTAGGGTTCCTCTAGAGGTTGCAAGGGGTTCCTTGAGCAATGGTTAATTTCTACCTCTCAGATAAATTCCCAATAATACCATTGATCTTTTTAGCTATCTGTAAGGGGGTAATTCTTCCCAATGACCAAAAGTGTAAGGAGCATTCTTCCCATTGCCCATCACACTAATGTATCATGAGTTGTAAATTTTTAATTTTTCGCAGGGGTTCCCCAACACCGGAGAATTATTTCAAGGGTTCCTCAGTGTTGAATAGGTTGAGAAAGGTTGCATTCGATTGTGAGCCAGATCTTTTCAACCAATATTAGTATCTGCCCTCACAGATGTTCAATTGACTGACTAGGCACAAATGCCCACGAGCACGCTCGAGTAAGCCATTATAGCCATAAAGGGTGGGGGGGGGGGGTAGACCAACTCCATATTATTGTCCCTGGCTTGGGAATGGGATGTCCATCAAGCTCAAATCGGTGTGATGGTCATGTGCTGTCCTCTAGTTGCATCACAGCAAATGCGATCACCTGTTTCCTGCAGCTCCCCATTACCAGATCAGCTAATACGGTGATGGCCAGGGTGGTGGCTTGTTTCCAGGGAAGGATTTTGAATTACATTTTTGTAAATCACAGTTTGGTGTTGTCTGACGTGGAATCCCCTGAGTAATCATCAGTCTGCTCATCTGTCAGCGTTTCCCAGCTGTCTCAAAGTCGAAGTGTCACATGACACTCTGATCAATTTCTGAAGAATGAAAATGAGAGCCTTTGAGTCGGCAGAATGCCGTACAAACATTTCAGTCCAATGACGTGTATTGCCATGCAGAATGGCTTGTTTTGCTCAAGGGTTTTCATTTTCTGTATCATGTTGTAACACTCTTGTGTGAATTTTCCTATGAAATGTTGTCTATATGGGCACGCCATCCAATGTGTATGAGTGATCATTGGTTTACTGAGGTATATACACAGGTTTTTTTTTTCAGTGGAAATGCAGTTCCAGCACAAAATATATGCAATGACAAAGGGTACTAGAGTGTGCTGGGGGGGTCTATTGATGCTGGCTGCTGGGAGATCTATGGTCACTGTGGGATCTATTGTTGTGGGAGGCCTAGTGTTGCTGGGGAGGTTTATTGTTGCTGGTGGAGGATCTACTGCTGCTGGAAAAGGGGTGGTCAACTGTTTCTGGGAGAGATCTACTGTTGAGGGAGGGGTTTATTGATGCTGGATGCTTTGAGATCTATTGTTGCTAGTGGGGGTCTTTTGTTGCTGGGGTGGGGGTAGTTGTTTGTAGTGACTCTATTGATGCTGGGTGGATCTTTTGTTGCAGGGGTGGTCTATTGTTGATGCGGGGGTCTATTGTTGGCTGCAGGGGAACTATTTTATTGCTTTTCTTGTTATTAGAATCAAATTCCACACACCCCACCATGATGGATTTACCACGGAACACCTAATAATTAACCCTAGTTATTCTTAGACACAAAGTTTTCACCAGGGTCACCAGAATTAGTGTCCCCAATGGAAGATTTACTCTCTATTACTGTTCTGGGGACATCCAAAAATGTGGGACTTTCTTTTACTTTGACTTTTGATGATGACAGTAAACATGACAAAGAGGGTGAATCTCCCTAATGGGGGCACAGAGAGCAAGGACCTAACTGGTTCTAATCCATCTCCACTCTATCCAAAATAAAAAAAATATATTTTAATTATATTTTAAATGCAGATTAAAGGATACTCTTTACATGAGATATGTTGGTAGTTGTTTCCTCCTATTCTTCTTTATTTAAAGTTAATTTATTAATAGTAGAAATGAACAGGCAGGGTGATTCTGGTAAATTTTGACAATTTTGGTGAAGTAAAACTGCTTCATATCGCTGGTGACATTTGCTTGAAAAGAAAACCTCTCTCTTCTTTATTTAGAGCACTGGTCTCCAAACTGTGGCTCTGGGGCCAGATGCGGCCCTTTGCTTGCTTTTATCCGGCCCTTGGGTCATGGCTTTCATCTACTGATAGCGAACCAAGATATGTGTGTGAGCCGCTCAGGCTGTATAGGAATGAAGTCCTGTGCCCACTGTAGTGCGTGCTGGCCAGGAAGGGCGCTTGTCTATGCTCCAGGCAATGATAGAGAATGATAGGTGTCCCGGGAGCCGCACATCAAGTCAAAGCCTGCTCCTTTTGAGTAAGCTCCGGTGGGCGAAGTGACGCACGTTGGCGGGCGTGCACTGGCGGGGGTCCAGGCTGAGACTGCCATTCACCATCACACCGCAGGCTTTGACTTGATATGCAGCTCCCAGGACACCTATCACTCTTTCATCTACTGATACCAACAGTGGGGCATATTTCCCCCCACTAACATAATGAAGGGGCATAATTCCTCCCAACAATGGGGCACTATTTATTCCCACTGATGCTGGAACCTTTTCTACTCCCAGTACCCACAGTCCGGTCCCCATAAACTCTGAAGGACAGTAAACTGGCCCTTTGTTTAGAAATTTTGGAGACCCCCGGTTTAGAGGATGTTTTGAGTTTCTTTGTGCATTTAGGATAGTTTAGCTTATTTAATTCAATATTCTTCATATTTATGTTTTTTTTAGTATATTTATTATCTGTGTAGCGTTGCTGTAAATGTTTTATTTTACTTGTCTTTTTCGCTGCCAAGTGTCAAATAATGAAAGTAATAAGGGGCTGTTTTTTGGCATAAAGGATAGGTTCAGGATAGTTAAAAGAAGCTTCCGTTACCCTAAGGAGTCATATAAAACGCATTGTACCCTAAAACCAAAAAAAAAAAAAAAAATACATGCATTCTAATCTTTTGATTTTCAACTAAATTTTAAAGGAATGAAAGCTGTCAGTTTTGTTCATCTCTAATCAATAGTAGTGTATGCCAAACATTATTCGAGCCACAATAAAGCCATTCAGATGTTTATCCTGTTTTCTACATGAAAGAGGGTTTGCCTCTGAATATATTTCTCAATACCTTGTTTTGTCTGATAACAGCTGTTTAATATCCTCAAGTCTGCACTATGTCTGCAAAGCAGCGCTTAGCTCACAGTGACATCTGGTGGTTGCAGAATAGTCCGTCAGCTATTATTTAGTCATCATTATGCAAAGTTACAGTATTTCTCAGATATCACTTTAAATTTACAGCCATGCTCTTTCAGGCTACAGCAATAGAAAAGGAAATATTGGATTGTTTTTAAGCTGAAATTTAGCTAAAATATTTTTTTCTTTTCAGCTTTAGTTACAATACTTACCTATAATGAAAGATGCCCTATCATGTGCAGACAGCTGGATTCTGTAGAAATGCTCACTGCAGGACTGCCCTGTCCTCTTCCATGTGAAGTGAATCCTGTGACTAATTAGACTCTCCCCATTCACAGATTGTGTAATAGGCAGTGTAATCATAAAAATGACTTATCTCAATGGCAGAGAGGACAGGAGTGGGCTTGTTACTGTCAGATCATCTTTAGTGCAGCTGACCCTGGAGACCTGAAGCTGTTAAGCCTCATACGCACGGTACGACGATCGTACTTCCGATCGTCTCAAATCGCATGTTGGATAATGTAACTTGCAAACTGACTGCACTACACGATCGTACGACCACAGAAAGAACGTTCAGGTGCATGTAATTAGCATCCGGCCGTTCCTGACTGTGGAGCATGTGTGTTTTGCACAATACAACTGCTCTGTACAGACGATACAACGGTCGCATGACCGCTGGTTGGTACGACTAAGTTTTCTAGTCTGCTCATACAACTCCCCTTGTATGACCATCGTATGTCGGCTGCTCTAATCGCGCATATGAACGATTGATTTCGCATACAACGGTCGTTAGTACAATCTGTTGTATACGATCGTCGTCCCATGTGTACGAGGCTTTAAAGTCCACAGTGCTAGAAGTTCAGCAGCAGGAAGAGTACATGGAAGCCCTGCAGTGGAAATAGCTACAGAATCCAGAAGCCTACACAATGTGAGACTTTTTTCATGACAGGTAAGTAATGTAACTAAAGCTGTAGAGCAAACAATAGTTTTTTTTTTTTTTTTTTAACTAAACTTAAGCTTTAAAGTGTATGTCCATCTAAAACCTTTTTTTAGCAATGTAATGAAAAGGTTAGAACCACTAGTCAACTGTTTGTTGCTGTCTGCGACCGTTGAATGGTCACTTTAACCATACGTTATGAAATATCTCTTGACTAAAGCACGGAATAGTAGTAATAACCAGGCCAGGGTTCCAGTCATTCCCCTATCTATCCAAAACAAATAGAGTACTTTTGGCTGTACATGACATAAAGATGGCCTAGGCTATAAGAAGATTGCCAAGACCCTGAAACTGAGCTGCAGCATGGTGGCCAAGACCATACAATGGTTTAACAGGACAGGTTCCACTCAGAACAGGCCTCACCATGGTTGACCAAAGAAGTTGAGTGCACGTGCTCAGCGTCATATTCAGATGTTGTTTTTGGGAAATAGAAGTATGAGTGCTGCCAGCATTGATGCAGAGGTTGAAGGGGTGGGGGGGTCAGCCTGTCAGTGCTCAGACCATACGCCGCACACTGCATCAAATTGGTCTGCATGGCTGTCGTCCCAGAAGGAAGCCTCTTCTAAAGATGATACGCAAGAAAGCCCACAATTTCCTGAAGACAAGCAGACTAAGGGCATGGATTACTGGAATTAAGTCCTGTGGTCTGATGAGACCAAGATAAACGTATTTAGTTCTGATGGTGTTAAGCATGTGTGGTGGCAACCAGGTGAGGAGTACAAGGACAAGTGTGCTTTGTCTACAGTCAAGCATGGTGGTGGGAGTGTCATGGTCTGGGGCTGCACGAGTGCTGCCAGCAGTGGGGAGCTACAGTTCACTGAGGGGACCATGAATGCCAACATGTACTGTGACATACTGAATCAGAGCATGATCCCCTCCCTTTAGAGACTGGGCCGCAGGGCAATATTCCAACATAACAACCCCAAACACACCTCCAAGATGACCGCTGCCTTGCTAAAGAAGCTGAGGGTAAAGGTGATAGACTGGCCAAGCATGTCTGGTCAAAATCATTTGGTGAAGGGGGGGATTATGGTGTGGGGTTGTTTTTCAGGGGTTGGGCTTGGCCTCTTAGTTCCAGTGAAGGGAACTCTTAAGGCATCACCATACCAAGACATTTTGGACAATTTCATGTTCCCAACTTTGTGGGAACAGTTTGGGGATGGCTACTTCCTGTTCCAACATGACTGCGCACCAGTGTACAAAGCAAGGTCCATAAAGACATGGATGAGTGTGTTTGGGGCGGAGGAACTTAACTGACCTGCACAGAGTCCTGACCTCAACCCAATAGAACACCTTTGGGATGAATTAGAGCAGAGACTGTGAGCCAGGCCTTCTCGTCTAACATCAGTGCCTGACCTTACAAATGCGCTTCTGGAGGAATGGTCAAACACTCCCATAGACACGCTCCTAAACCTTGTGGACAGCCTTCCCAGAAGAGTTGAAGCTGTTATGGCTGCAAAGGGTGGGCCAACTCAATATTGAACCCTATGGACTAAGACTGGGATGCCATTAAAGATTGCATGCATGTAAAGGCAGGTGTTCCAATACTTTTGGTAATATAGTGTTTGTATATATATATATATATATATATATATATATATATATATATATATATATATATACATACACAGTATATCACACATACATACGCAAATTATGTATTTTCAAAGTATACAATTTAAACTGTTGACACTGGCATTTTTGTCCTATAGTTTTTTTTTTTTTTTACAAAAGACCAACTGTTTTATTTGCTATAAGGTACACATTCTGAGATTTTTCAGGGTATTTTCTAATGTTGTATTTTTCTGTATTTTAATTTCAAACTCTAGATTGCCCTGAACCTCCAAATATTCCCATGATCCTAATGGGTGTCTCTATCACCATTGTGTTAATTGGCCTTGTGGTGTTGTGTATATGGAAGCTGCTGGTATCCTTTCATGATCGGACAGAAGTTGCCAAATTCGAAGCAGAGAGGTTGAAGGCAAAATGGCCGCAGGTATGTGTACAGATGACTCAGTAAATGTAATGCAGCAACTTCAGCTGGATTTTCCAATAGGCCAGTCTTTCTCAACCTTTTTAACACTGAGGCACCCTTTTAATAACTTTAATAATTATTATATCTACAGATCATGGTACATTAGTGTGATGGTCAAAAAGAAATTAGTGCGATGGTCAAAAAAGTTGTGTGACGATCAAAAAGAAAAAAAAAAAGCAAATTTCACAAAAACAGCTCAGTGATTGAAATTGAGAGTTTCTGTTTTTTGAACTTTCACTGATGGAGAAAATTATGATTTTACTACAAAAATGATTTGCCTAAAATCACTTGTTTTTTTTTTTATATAACAATGATTGCCCCTTTCACACATGCAGACCAAACTAGGGCTTTGATCCCTTTAAATAGACGGATGTTGATGGATGTGGATGTAAATTGATGTAAATGGGTCAGTTTACATCCATTTTTCCATAGAGATGCATTGATGTCTGTTTTTCATCCAACAACGGATGGATGAAAAATGGACAAACAGCCACATATGTGAAAGGGGCCAAACTGTTATTTTTGCCTTACACTTGAGTTTCAAGTTCTAAAATCAATAATTCTGCAGTCCAGAAAGAGCATTGGAAACAGCTACAACTAACAGGTAACTTGTACAGGGAAATCCTTAGAGTGGTAAGAGTGGTAAGTATGTGGAATTCTCTTCCACAAGCAGTGGTTTCAGCGATAATATTGATAATTTCAAAAAATTATTAGAGGGGCACCTAAACAACCACAACATGCAGGGGTGCACAATGTACTATTAACATATAAGCACACATACAGGTTGGACTGGATGGACTTGTGTCTTTTTTCAACCTCACCGACTATGTAACTATGAAATAGGTCAGGACTCTGTGCAGGGCAGTCAAGTTCCTCCTCCCAAAACTCGCTCATCCATGTCTTTATGGACCTTGCTTTGTGCACTGGTGCACAGTCATGTTGGAACAGGAAGGGGCCATCCCCAAACTGTTCCCACAAAGTTGGGAACATGAAATAGTCTAAAATGTCTTGGTATGCTGATGCCTTAAGAGTTCCCTTCACTGCAACTAAGGGGCCAAACTCAACCCCTGAAAAACAACCCCACACCATAATCCCCTCTCCACCAAATGATTTGGACCATTGCACAAAGCAAGATCCAAAAAAACATGGATGAGTGAGTTTGGGGTGGAGGAACTTGACTGGACTGCACAGAGTCCTGACCTAAACCCAACAGAACATATTTGGGGTGAATTCGAGCGAAGACTGTGAGCCAGGCCTTCTCGTCCAACATCAGTGCCTGACCTCACAAATGCATTTCTGGAAGAATGGCAAAACATTCCCATAGACACTCCTAAACCTTGTGGACAGAATGAAGAATTGAAGCTGTTACAGCTGCAAAGGGTGGGCCAACTCAATATTGAACACTACAGACTAAGACTGGGATGCCATTAAAGTTAATGTTAGTGTAAAGCTGGATACACACTATACAACTTTGTTGTTTGATTTCCTTTAGATTTACCTTAGGCGTCACAATACTTTTGATAATATATTGTATGTCAGATGTCGCAATGAAAGAATTCAAAATGACAATATACAGTCTGTAAACATATTTTAACCACTTCCTTACCGGCGTATTGTAAAAATACGCCGGCAAGGTGGACTCCCCATCCTAAGTGGACGTAATATTACGTCCTCTTGTTTTCGCCGCTTTGCGGGCCCTCAGGGGCCCGCATCGCGGCGATCGGGGACCGGCCGTGTCCCTCGGGACCCCGGCCTTCCGTGATCGGGGTAAAGAGCCAATAAAATTGGCTCTTTACCGCGTGACCGGCTGTGTCCTATCACAGCCGGTCACTGACATCAATGGCGACTGAGCGGCGTGCACGCCGCTCGCGCGCGCCCCAGGGGGCGCGCAGCGCGGCGATCGGGGGGCGGGCTTGTCCCTCGGACAATGCCCGACCCCGATCACGGTAAAGAGCCAATAGTATTGGCTCTTTACCACGTGACCGGCTGTGTCCAATCACAGCCGGTCACAAAATGACGGGAATCCGCGGTAACGAGCTGTTACCGGGTTCTCCCCTTCACAC
>BLSH010001434.1:1111846-1125962 GCA_018402905.1 Glandirana rugosa
CGAGTGTCTTGCACCGTCGTCGTCCTGTCACTGTAGAGGTGTTAACACCGGGCATGTTTTCGACCCTGAGTCCAATTATCTCGGACACGTACCATACACGTGACACGACTAGTGTTTGCACCTAACGGTCATTGCACCAATTGCTCGTAAACCGTTATACTCGTCAAAAAAAAAAAATTCACTTTTACCTATAAAGTAAGGACTATGAACGATACTGTAAACATCCGGGAAGGGATGATCAAATGGAAATTGGTGAAGGTATGTCCTGTGAATGTGGGGGAAGGAATGGTCTGGTTAAAAGTCGAAAGTCGTGAGAGTGTTGTACCATGACTGAGTAATTGTCATTTAAAGTGTGAGAGTGCTGAAAGCTGAAAATTGGTCTGGTAAGGAAGGGGGTGTAAGTGTCCTGTATGGAAGTGGTTAAAGGTAAACTAGTAGGGAAGGGCCTACAAATGTCATAGCAAGTATCAGGAATGAAATATCCATTTTCACTTAAAAAAAAAAAACTGCTCATATTGCCAAATGCTCGTTAACCACGTTACTGGCAATCCACGTTTGTGATCAGCACAGTGCACATACCATGCACAGGCTCTATTAACCTGAGTCCCAGCTTTTGTACGGGCCACAATTGTGGAGATGTCACTGTCCTGCTGCTGCCACGTTCTGTGAGCTCCTCTGCCATGGTAGCAGATGGGACTTGGCCAAAAATTTTGAGAATGGCACAAATATTAATTTTCACAAAGTCTACTACTTCAGTGTTTTTAAATCTTTTTGTCTGATGTTATTATGGTATACTGAAGTATAATTACAAGCATTTCATATGTGTCAAAGGCTTCATTGACAATTACATTAAGTTTATGCAAAGAGTCAATATTTGCAGTGTTGACCCTTCTTTTTCAAGACCTCTGCGATTCTCCCTGGCATGCTTCCAATCAATTTCTGGGCCACATCCTGACTGATAGCAGCCCATTCTTACATAATCAATGCTCTGAGTTTGTCAGAATTTGTGGAGTTTTGTTTGTTCACTCGCCTCTTGAGGATTGACCACAAGTTCTCAATGGGATTAAGGTCTGGGGAGTTTCCTGGCCATGGACCCAAACGTTGATGTTTTGTTCCCCAAGCCACTCAGTTATCTCTTTTGCCTTATGGGAAGGTGCTCCATCATGCTGGAAAAGGCATTGCTCCTCACCAAACTGTTCTTGTATGGTTGAGAGAAGTTGCTCTAGGAGGATGTTTTTGTATCCGTTCTTTATTCATGGCTGTGTTCTTAGGCAAAATTGTGAGTGAGCCCACTCCCTTGGCTGAAAAGCAACCTCACAAATGAATGGTCTCAGACTGTTGGCATGACAGGACTGATGGTAGCGCTCACCTTTTCTTCTCCGAAAAAGGTTTTTTCCAGACGCTCCCAACAATCAGAAAGGGGATCCATCAAAGGAAATTACTTTACTCCAGTCCTTTGAAGTAAAGTCCCTGTACCTTTTGCAGAATATCAGTCTGTCTCTGATGTTTTTCCTGGAGAGAAGTGGCTTCTTTGCTGCCATTCTTGACACCAGGCCATCCTCCAAAAGCCTTCGCCTCACTGTGTGTGCCAATGTACTCACACCTGCCTGCTACCATTCCTGAGCAAGCTCTGCTCTGGTGGTGTCCCAATACCACAGCTGAATAAACTGTAGGAGACGTTCCTGGCGCTTGCTGGACTTTATTGGGCGCCCTGAAGCCTTCTTCACAATGCAGTGGAAATGTTTTTTATGGGATTAAGTTAAATTTCCTGGCAAAGGAGGGGACTTTGCAATCTATTACAATCCATTTGATCACTCTTCATTAGATTCTGGAATTAATGCAAATTGTCATCATAAAAACTGAGGTTTACAGACTTTGTAAAAATGTAATATTTGTGTCATTCTCAAAACTTTTGGCTACGGCTGTAGTATTGATGGATCCCAGGCCTTGATGACATGGCTGTGTGGGCAGAGCACTAAATAAAATAAAAATAACTATCTTACTTGGCAGGTGCACCAAAGGATTCAGACAAGGTGGGGTATTGGTTTGGGTTTCAGGGATAAGGTATGCAATCATGTTGCATGTTACAACTAGGTGTATAACATGACACACATGGGTTGATTTTACTAAAACTGGAGAGTGCAAAAACTGGAGCAGCGCTGCATAGAAACCAATCAGCTTCCAGTTTTTATTGTAAAAGCTTAATTGAACAAGCTGAAGTAAGAAGCTGATTGGTTTCTATGCAGAGCTGCACCAGATTTTGCACTCTCCAGTTTTAGTAAATAAACTCCAAATGGTCCAAGCAATGGACGAAACCTTTAAAATCAGCCCTTTTCCCTTGCAAAATTTATTGAAGAAGACTGTTCTTCTCCAGTACTGAACACCATACTGTGTAATGACCCTTTTAGAAATATATTATGATTCAGTGTCAGTGCCAACACAGCATTGTAACCAGTCAAATTGTTTTCTTTCCAGGATACAAACCCATTGTACAAAGACACAATCAGTACATTTAAAAATGTCACCTATGAGCAAGCAATAAGAAGAGATGGCGCAGCGTGAGGACATATTCCAGTGGCTATGCGGAGGATAGAAGATTAATGTATTCCAGATTCCTGGAGTTTTCTACACAATTCAAGGCCCTGAGCTGCGAGTTCATTAGTTCTTGTAAAAATTCATGACTTTGCCATTCATCCGAACACAGCCCTAGGCCAAGGCAGAATCCATGCATCACAGAGTGCTGAAGAAGAAAGAACTACTGAAAAAAGCGTTGATTTGGACAGGGATATAACTGCAGATAAAGGGGCCTGTAGCAAAATAATAAGAGCCCTCTGTGTTCTTAAAGGACTGTAAATAAGGGTATGTGCATATTGCCGTTTGAACTGTGTTTATGCATTGTATTTGCACTATTTCTACTTTGTGCTTTTGCGCATTTGCAGTGAATCACTCTTAAGATCAATTATTGCTGCTATGACCATGGCTACGTTACACAATGCCACAGGTGCAGAAAACACATCTGAAAAGGAACATGTGGTATTTAAAAGTGTTTGGGCAAGCTAAACTAGTAGAGATTATGACTACAGTGTGATCCAGCACACCCTTTGCAGCTTTAAACTTCATGGTAGTGGGTGCTGTATGCTGTAATGACAAAACAAGGAATGGTGCCATTCTATGGTAAAGAATAGAGCTACCTCCTCACTGGTACACCAAATGATGCAAAAATAGGGAAAATTATTATAAAAAATGTGTGTATGTATATTGTGAGGGGATTAGTTCAGTGGTGATCACCTCTCCTGGGATAAATTTCACACAGCAGGTTTCATATAACTCTGGCTTGCAGCCAGGTTTATTTAAAAGGTTGCGCATCAAAACAAAACAGAAAACAAATCCTTGCTGTCTGGCGCTAAACTAAACAGTAGAGATTTCCTCACTATACGGTGTAGGGCTGGTTCCCAACACTCACAAGACATAAGAAAATGCAAACCTTTTCTTTATAGTCCAACCACCAAAATTAGCTCTCTCAGATTGATCCTTCTTTTGAGTCCCAGGCCAGAGAAAACTGTGCTCTCTTCCTGGTTCATTTAAACCACACCTGGAGAGGGCTTTGATGGACCAGAACATCTGGTCCGGAACCAGCCCTGCCACAGTGGCTGGTAAAGTCCGGGCCGGATCCCGCTCTAGTCCATTCCAAATGATCGCATACGAGGCGACAAATAGCGTCCGCCTACCACTTTGCCTTGCATAATATCACTATATATATATATATATATATATATATATATTATTGCTTTCTCTTACCCTCTGGGTTAAATGCAAACCAATATAATTATTAGACAGTGCTTGCTACTGCGAACAGTATGCATATAAAAATATGATATATGTGCTAAGTTCAAAAAAATATTGTGCCACTGTGTGTGATTTAAGCAAAACAGTTGATAATAAACCCAATATATGGATAAATCATATATACTAATTATGTTCAGTCCAGACAAATGCAATTCCTGCCTAATCCAAACAAAGGCAAGTTCATAAGATGTGAAGGAAAATACGTAGTGTTTGAACACCAAAACACCCCTCTAAATAGTATTCCACCTTATGCACATGTGAAACAATCTGCACTCACCGGAATCTGATGACCCCCTTGTTGTATAACAAAAGAAGTCTACTCCGCTTTGGTGGTCACCCCAGGACCTGTACAAATCTCCTAGTTGGCCTCCTCCATGGATATCCTTTCCATTAAGATGCTTAAATCCATATCCCGTTGACTCAATTAGCAAGAGGATTCAAAAGAGGAAGAAGGAGAGTAGTCCTCTCATACTGTGAAAACTGCTTTTTACTTCATTAAAAAAATATTTAAAAATTGCTTTAAAGGCCTTACATTCAAAGTGAATGGTGCAATAATACAAAATATTGTGGACACTGCCTGGCTCTCGGCGTGTGTGCCACTGGACTGGAAATGATGCACCAGAAGTTCCTCTTGACGCGCTTCGTCATCAATACATAATTTTTAATAAAGTACAAAGCGTTTTTCACACTATGAGAGGACTCCTCTCCTACTTCCTCTTTTGAATCGTTTGGTAATTGTGTTAACGGGATATAGATTCAAGCATCTTAATGAAAAGGCTATCCATGGAAGAGGCCAACTAGGAGATCTATACAGGTCCTCGGGTTACCACCAAAGCACAATAAAATTATTATTGTGCACTGTAAGCTTATGACAATACATGTCCTTATTTATTTACATAATTTAGTGTACCAGTGACACCTTGCCACTCTACGTTAACACTACATGACCTGCTGCAAATGCATTAAAAAGTTCATGCAATGCAACTCTAATTCAAAACCCAGCTTGCCAACTGTCAGTGTATGTTTACCTTTATAATAACACTACAAAATAATGATTGGTTTACAGTGCATGTAAACCCAAACATAAAGGAGAAGTATGGTTAAAGATCTGTTGGCCATACTTCTCCTGTGGGTCACAGGGGTGCACTTAGTTGTGCACTCCTGTGACCCAAATTCAGCCTACAGCGGGCTAAAGCTGACATCACAGAGCCAGTCCAGGCTTTGCAGAGATCTTGACAATAATGTTGGGATCCGCCCAGATCCCAGTTTCTATTGCGGTCTCTGTCACCACAGAGGGAAATTTACCCTATTTACCCTCACTATTGGTCCTGGTGACCACTATTTTTGGTACAGAGAGCAATGCTAAGTCTAAACTTTGTTGTCACAGGTATAGATGGTGTGGGGAAATCTTCCAAGGGGTAGACAGCTGTATAAAGAAAGATATCCCATCACTTTGGAGAGATCTCTTGCACCAGGAGTGAAGGGGAATCTCCCCGATGGGACATAACCAGTCGAGAATAAACCTGGCAGAGGTCTTAGTCGTTCCCTACTTTTTCTAAAGCTAGCTAGCACAAGTTCCAAAATGATATCTACATTCATCCCTTTGCTAGATGCTGACTGCATAATGCTTTAAGCAAAATGGTCTTTGTGGTGTGTTTTCACACCCTCTATACTGTTAGGCCACACAGAAATCATTTACAGTGATAAATTAAGGCTATCATAGATCTGGACAGTACTCCGATCATAGCGCTCCGTTCAATATATACTTCAGTCTAATTACCTTCTGAAACACACATAAACATTACTTTACTTTCTATGTATATCCTGCTCCTGCTTTGCTAGACTAAAACAAAAGATTATTTTTCCAGATTTATTGGCATATATTCTGTCCTTCATTTTCCATCTTTTGAAGGCGATAATTATACCATCATCATTAACAGGAAAGATCTGGGCTTTTAAAGAGCTACAATCTACTGTTGGTCAAATGGCCTGCTATAAAAATAGTTGGAGATTTTAGCTATTTAGTTAATGCCACTGATAGATCTTAAATTGCAGTTTTACCGTACGTTACGTTTCACAGGTAACCTGAAATCATCTTTTTCCGAAAATAAGACTTGAAGCACCGGCATTTTACCAATATAACACTGGTATTTTCTCTATAGAAAATACTATCAAACTATTGACCTTTCAAAAGCAATTCATAAAATTGCTGTCAACGTCATGCCACTTTCAGATTGATGTGATTTGTTTTTCAAGAAAATTTAATTGAAGCCCCTCTATGCACCATAATGGAGCACTCTCATTCTCTCAAAGCTCCCTCATATTCATTAAAGAAACCCTTTGTGCCGTTGCTTAATTCTTAGTTACCCGAAGCCTGACCAGTAAAGTAGTTGTGTCCTTAAACAAAGGCAAGCAGAATGGCTAATGAGTAGTCACTAGTGTTGTCTATGATCACCATTCAGCTGTTCTTTTCTCCATTAGAGTAGATTTAAACATGTGTCTTAATCTTCCTTTTCTCTGAAGCCCGGTCTGCGTTTACATAGAACTTCAGTGGCTACTGACAGGTGGTAAGGAAGCAATGTGATGCTTCCTCACCGCCTGTTTAAGCCCCATTTTTCCGACACACCTCATGCATTGCATTCAGTTGCGGGGCATTTGTGGCATATCCCCATTTGCTTGAGTGTGTAACGTTAGCTATATGTCAGGTAAACTTTGCCATGGGTACAAAACATCATGACTGCAGCATGTAAACACTCCCATCCACTGCCTATTACTGTTTAAGGGGGCGGTTTGTGGGCAGCAAATATGCAGCTCAACTGCCACAGCCACAGAAGAATTGGATAATAAAAATTATGCGGAACCAGGAAGGTCTGTGCACTGCAAATCCCCAGGTACAGCTTCCTCTCCAGCAAAGAGAACTGAGAGTAGTACCGTAGTGATTTCAGCAATATGCAGTTGTAGCTTCCTACCAAGAAGACCAGGGAGCTTTTGGTAGGGGAACCTTCCTGTGCTGCTACAAATAGGGATATAGTTTTCTTGGAAATTTCTTTCAACAGTAGCAAAATACTGGAAATGAGAGTTTTACTTACAAATCCTTGTTAATCAAGCCAGAGAGCACATTCAGTATATGGGGTACTGCTGTCACCTCTGAGCTTCAGTAGTCAAAGATAGGCAGAGCCATTAGTGTATAATGGAAACGACCTGTTCTTGATTGCAAAATAGAGCTGCTATGGCAATAGTTTCACCATCACACTTCCAAATGTTTTTAAATGGTGAAACCTTTTTTTTATGACTTGGTTTGTTTTTTTTTTTAATTTGTGTCATATGGTTGAAAAGGTTTGAGATTTTTGTTTGTTTTTTACTTAATTTCTTTAATATATTTCTCACTGTTGATTTACTTAATGTATTAACCAGAATGTGGGTCACGCTGAAAACATCAGAACCCGTGAAGCTTATTCTCAATGGCTCTGATGTCACTACAGACCTTTAGAAAAGCAAGCACTTAAATAATTAATAACTTGAAGCACTAGTATGTTAGAGTGGGAGTGGGAGTTAGATATTAGAAAAGTATATAAAAATGCATCTCTATACTTTTTTCAAGAGACAATTTCACGTATTTCAGGAGCCATTCAGAGAAACTTGGAACTTGATGGACATATGCTCCACCAGCTTTGATTGCCAATTAGATGCCCAATTCACCAAAAACTACCATTTCTTTTAGGGTCCATGCACACTGGCTCATAAATCGCTGCTTCTACAGGAGTTTTGTGTTTTGCTTGTAGAAATAGCACAATGTTATCCTATGTGTCCATTGGGACGATTAGAGGCATATTTTGAGCTCAGCATTTAGAGGCAGGAAAAAAAGTTTCTGGTTTGCATCTTTGATTGGAGATTTCTGGCAGAAAAAACGCTAAATGCTCCTAAACTCACCTAAACTATGCTCAATATGAGTGTTTTTTATCTGCCAAGGGAACTGGTGTTTTTTAAAGTGGTTGTAAACCTTGTTACACCACTTTTACCTACAGTGAAGTCTATAATAAGGCTTACCTGTAGGCACTGTGAATATCTCCTAAACTTGCACAGTTTAGGAGATATTCTCTGTATTTGCATGTACCCACATCATCGGAGCATGCAAACTGAAGAAACAGCCTACTCGTGCCGTTTCTTCAGGACCATGCCGTGACCGGCGGCTCCCATGCGCATGCACGGGAGTGACGTCATCTCGGCTTCGGCCAATCACAGTGCTGAACCCAGAAATAACTCTGGGAGACATGTCGTCGGGCACAGTGGTGTACGGGGACCGCTGCAACAGCGTCAATCTAAGGTAAGTATTCCATAATGAGCTAGTGTGCGATGAATACTAGCTCATTATGCCTTTGTCTTAAAGGTTTGTTCTTTGTTTTTTTGGAGATTACAACCACTTTAAGCTCAGTATGCATGGATCCTAAAAGGTAGAATCTGCAGCCCCTTCCATAGCTGCTGGCTATGCTCCCACCTTAGAATTTTGTGGGTCTTTATCATCCCATGTTCCCAGTCCCAATGTTGCATTCTACATAATACAAAAATATCCTATGGTGAAAGTGAGAACCTCTTGTAATGCTGTGGACAATGTGCAGACAGGGGAAACTTAAAATCAGACATCTTGTCACTATAGATTAGCTTTCCAGCATCTACCAAAAGCAAAATTATTTATATAAATTTGGTGGACTGACTCTTGAATAATTTTATACTTTACTACTAAAAATGGATTTATCAAATCCACAGATTAGTTAGCTGGAGCCATTTTGTCATCAGGTACATTATTCAGCTTACCGGCTCACTAGGATTTACTGTCTTGCACCGAATCCTTAGTGAATTGTAAGGGTTAAGTTCTAGAAGTACTAAAGCCAACAACATAATGGATGACATAATGGATTTCTCAGTGGCTGTAGTTAATGCGTTTTCTTTTTTCTTACACACTAACGGTCTTCATGTCTATTGCTACCAGCAGACTCTGGATAATTATTTTTGTTAAAGGATTATTGGCTAGGTTGGAGCTGGCTGTGTTCATGGCAGGACCATGGACCCCTGGGTGAGGGTGCATGTTCATTTGAACACTAGACTGTACAACAGTAGGGTCATGCTACAACATTTAATTGCAATGTGTCTATGGGGTTGATTTACTAAAGGCACATGCAATACCTCTGCAAAGTGAACGGCTTATTAACCTTCAGTAAATCAACCTCCTAGTGTCTTTACAATTTAAGAGCTCAGTAAACCAAATGCTACATTGTTTTCTACAATATTCTTATTACTATATGCTATATGGCCAAACGTTTATAGCCACCTGACCAACACATCTATCTATATGGGCTTGCTGGATATCCCACAGCAAAACCAAGCTTTTGCACCTAGAAGACTTTCCAAAAATACTTTGGAGTTTTTCTGATGGAATTTCTGCCAATTTAGCCAAACAGGTCAGGTACTCTACTGATGTGTAATGAAAATTTAAACAGAAAAAAAAAAAACATCCCTAAATTGTTGCCACAAGATTGGAAGGCCACAATTATCTAAAATCTAATCGTGTGCACATTAAAAGCTCAGTTCCCTTCACTAGAAACACCTGTGCTCAGATTTAAGCACATACTTTTGGTCATTTAGTAGGCATGATGGTCAGGAGTTCCTCAAACTTTTGGTCATATAGTGGACTTACATATGTAAAAGCTGCAGATACACAACAGAGCTGGGTAACCAAGGAAAAGTCCTGGGGCAGTCAATTTCCTACACGCTCTGTTAGAAGTCATAAAGCAAGTCTTTCTAAGTTTGCTAAAAATGGCTGACAATACAGAACTTTATGGATAGCTTGTCTTCATACTAAATAAAAAATACAAATTCAGATATCTTCAAACAGTAGATATAATGAATTTTACATATTTGTGAATGACATTAGTTTCTATTTTACACAACGTAACACACTTTTTAGGGTTACTGCCCTGTTGAACAATCTTGTAGACTAGCCTATGGAATTAAAATAATAAGACTGGATGTTTCCTTTGAGCATGAATGTGTATAACTGACCTTTTTATTTTTAGATATTTCACATACAACACTGGTGTATAAAAGACTGTATAAAAAACTGACTACTAAAAGGTTACTGTGTTACTTTATAGCTTTCCATCAATGGAGAATAGTTGTTGTTTTGTAACTGAAGAATTTGATACATTATCAACTTTTTTTGTACAAAAATGGTTTGACCATAGGCTGGTCCTTGTTTGAGGTCAAAATCATGATTTTTAGAAATGTTTCTATTATCTGTATTTTTGAATAGAACAGCTGCAATAAATATGACCTAAAATAATATGTGTATTACTGGTGGTTATTATGATAATAAAAAGTGTAGTATTTAGTTATGCTTTGCTTTCTTCATGTAGACCAGAGATGTCAAACTCAATTTAATTGACGGCCACATCAGCATTATGGTTGCCCTCAAAGGGCTGGTTGCATCTCTAAGACTATATAAATATATCTACTCTTTATCATATCAAATAATTGCCTCTGCATTTAATTATTACTAATTTTAGTAACAGCTTAAAGCGGAGTTCCACCCACTTAAAAGTCAGCAGCTGACTTTTAACAATCTGACACTCACCTGTCCCAGGCTTCAGAGATGCAGTCTCCTGAGGGCTTGCTCTTCTCTCCCTCCCCTCGGCGGCGCCAGCATCACAAGCGTGGGCACCCAGCTTTGGCTGCAAAAAGCCAGGCGTGCACTGCGCATGCACGAGTCTGGCTGCGCCTTGTGAATAGCTGGCGCCTATCTGGAATAATACCTCATCTGGAATATGCAGTTCAGTTTTGGGCACCAGTTCTCAAAAAGGATATCAGGGAACTGGAGAAAGTGCAGAGAAGGGCAACCAAACCAAAATAAGAGGCATGGAGGAGCTCAGCTATGAGGAAAGATTAGAGGATCTGAATTTATTCTCTCTTGAGAAGAGGAGATTAAGGAGGGATATGATCAACATGTACAAATATATAAGTGGTCCATATAGTGAACTTGGTGTTGAGTTATTTACTTTAAGGTCATCACAAAGGACAAGAGGGCACTCTTTACGTCTAGAGGAAAAAAGATTTCATCTACAAATACGGAAAGGTTTCTTCACAGTAAGAGCTGTGAAAATGTGGAATAGACTCCCTCCAGAGGTGGTTTTGGCCAACGCGGTTGATTGCTTTTAAAAAGGCCTGGATTCTTTCCTTAATGTAAATAATATAACTGGGTACTAACATTTTTAGGTAAAGTTGATCCAGGGTGAATCTGATTGCCTCTTGGGGAATCAGGAAGGAATTTTTTTCCCCCGTTATAGCAAATTGCTTTGCTGGGGTTTTGCCTTCCTCTGGATCAACTGTGGGTGAAGGATTGTACTGTATATGGGACTATTTGGTTATATATATATATAAATGTTTTTTTTTTTGGTTGAACTAGATGGACTTGTGTCTTTTTTCAACCTGACTAACTATGTAACTATGTAACTATCTACTGGGACCTGTGACATGTCCCAGAAAATCGCCGAGAGGGAGGGGGGAAGGTGAACTTCCTTCTGGAGCCACGGCTCTAGGAGAGGAAATGGACCTGGACCTGAAAACAGGGTCTTCAGCCCTCCCCCCCCCAAAAAAAATGACATGCCTATTGTGGCATGTCAGGGGCTCACCTTCCTTAAAAGCGAAAGTTCCACTTTTGGGTGGAACTCCGCTTTAAGACTGAAAGTGGAGGTCCATGCAAAATCTAAAGTCCCTACATCTATAGCCACCGACATTGTAACAGTAACCTCTGTAACCCTGTGAAGAAAAAATCAGCATACATACCTTTTCTGCAGGCGATCCGACCCGATCCCATGCTGAGCTGTCGGCCACGGCTTCTGTGTGGAGGCGGGAGCAGAGGACATGGCCGACAATGGAAGTCTATAGAGGACGTCCCTTCCCATTCATTTCACAGCCATTGTCAGCCATGTCCTCTGTGGGGGGAAAGACGAGGGAGGTACAGCTGCAGGAGAGGTACGAGAGCCATAAGACATGGCCTGGTAAGTCAGATTCATCCCGTGGGCCTTGTGTTTGATACATGTGATGTAGACTTTTAAAGCTACTGATTGCGTTGTTTTAAAAAGACCCTGCCGCCAACTTAAAAATATTGCATGCAAAGAAGCACAGAAAGTACTGTATGTTACATTTTTACTTGCAGTGGTTTCCTTTACACAAATTACTTTTTATTCACTTTCAATGTGCTTTCAAACTTACTAGAAAATTTGACTACTCTAGGAAGAGTCAATTCCTTGGCACAGCCCCCCTCCCCTTGCAGTTCATAGCCTTGTCTTCTTCAGGAAGTGTCTAATATCACTCTGTGCTGGTCCAGCTCCTCCGCCCCTTATCTCACTTACCTACAAAACCTCTTATATAGCTGCTGGGGGAGGAACAAAGGGGAATATTCTATAGAGTTTTCAGGGGTTTCTACCATCACATTCAAAATTGTGGCACCCAGCAGCAGTCTCATGGCTTTTTTACAGGTAAATAAAGTGCGAACAACAAATTAAATGCACTTATAATTTTATTTTAATCATTTTGTTACAGTGAATAGTCTGGTGACAGGGTCTTCTTATGAGGTAGGAAGGCTATGGTTTGCAAACCGATAATTCAGTGATGTATATTATTGGGCTCAAAAGCCCAAAGCAAATACAGCCATGTTTAGTAAGTATTGCAGTTGCAGAACACAATATTTTATATTAGAACCCCAGTTAAAAAAATAACAAAAATGTTTTTAAAAAAGATAGCTACACTGTAAGACCCCTTTCACACTGAGGTGGTTTTCTGGCGCATTAGCGCTAGAAATAGTCTCTGAAATGCGCCTGAAAACTGCCTCCCATTGATTTTAATAGGTGCTTTCACACCTGGGTGGTGCGCTTGCGGGACAGTCCTTGGAAGCAGCATCTTTGGGGTGGGTTTGAATCACTACAAATAGCACTTCAAAAATGCCCCTGCCTCTCCCAAAGCGCTTAAAAAGTGCTTCAGAAGCACCGCAAAACGGGTCTTTTTGTGTTTTTTTAAGGTCATATTGTCACGTGAATTTAGAAGAAAAGGCCTGTTAGCGCTCGAAAACCGGCGCAAAAGCACTGCTATAAATACTTAAATATCAATGGTCTAATAAAGTCCATCACTGTTATGAGAGTCAAGTGGTAAAGGGAATATAAGGGTCAACAGCCTTAGCACATGCATCCTCCACAAACCCATAAGTCCCTTGTCAGATTTTTTATTTCTGAGAGGAACAATTTTAAGGGCATTATTTAAGGTTAACTCTAAATTGATGAGTTGCAGCAGTTTTTAAAGTGTCGTCTATGTAAAATGTTTGTCGCCATTTTGCAGGCAAACGCTATTTGGAAACCTGACATATTTGGTAACAGTAATCTCAACAGTTACATATTTTACAAACAATGTTAATGCATTTTTTACTGAAAGAATTGGTTTGATAAACAATTGTGCAAATATTGCATGACCTTTGCAACTACTTTATATTGTACAGGTTTTCTGCTTTCAGAAAATATATATTAACCACCTGAGCTGTAACATGGGAGATGGAAGGCAGCTCCTGGCAGCCAAAGGTTAAGTCAGGAGTGACATTACAAGTAAGGCCAAGACGGAGGTGTAGGAGGAAACCATGACACAGAGGAGACATTCATAAGCTCAAAACATCAACATGTCTTAGCTCTTGTTAAGTGTTGACATCTATGCACAGAGGGAGAGACCTGTGGTAGAGATAGTGATGTAGAAAGATAGTGGCAATAATATTATGGGGTCTTCTTTTTTTTTTTTTTTTTTAACCACTTCAGCCCCGGAAGGATTTCCAGCTTTAGGACCGGAGCCCTTTTTGCGATTCGGCGCTGCGTCGCTTTAACTGACAATTGCGCGGTCGTGCGACGTTGTACCCAAACAAAATTTGCGTCCTTTTTTTCCCACAAACAGAGCTTTCTTTTGGTGGTATTTGATCACCGCTGCGTCATTTCTGATCGCCGCTATAAACAAAAGAAGAGCGACAATTTTGCAAAAAAACCCAAATTTCTTACTTTTTCCTAAAATACAAATCCAAAAAAAAATATAAAAAAACATTTTTTTTTCACCGTTTTTGGCCGATTTATATTCTTCCTCATATTTGCGATAAAAAAAATCGCAATCGGCGTTTATTGATTGGTTTGCGCAAAAGTGGTCACGTTTACGGATGATGAGAATTCATTTTTGGGGTTTTTAATTTTTT
>BLSH010001434.1:1171080-1195189 GCA_018402905.1 Glandirana rugosa
CCTTAGACTCTACCCCCAGCCCCGTATAGAACAAATGTTTTCTATGCCGGACGTAATTCACCTTAGACACCACCAGGCCATTCCGTTTAAAAAGGACCTCCTACACATAACTATACCGAACGGGCCAACTACCCAGTTTTTCCCTCGAGTCAAAAGACTACAACACAACAAGAGTATAAACTTTCCGCAGTACAAATCTCAACTCGCTTGGAGACCTTCAAGCCCAAGACGACCAGGCAGGCTTGAAGCCCTGTTTCAGGCCCAGGCCCAGGCCTGCGTTGGGCTTGCTAGCGTGCCTGTTGCTTGGGGTAACTTTAGTTACCCCTGGGCTTGAAAATACGTGTTTTTACCGACATTCGTTGTCCGTGCGATCGTTCGGGTTGCGTCCGGACCCGGACCCGGACTTTGTCCCGAAGTTCGGACGGACCAGCAGAACCCGAACTTCCAGAGGTTCGCTCAACTCTAAACATGACGCCTTTCAAATATGAGAACAACACAACATCAGAAAACTGAGCTCCCTTTTTGACCCATCAACCGGGCAAGCCATATCAATACACATCCTCCAGGAAAAATTTGCCTTACCGGACCACCACAGATTCCACTTAATGCAGGCCGTATCTTTTGTAAACAAGATATGCCCCGACCCCCATCTCAGATTCCAACCCTCAATTTTGGACTCTGGTGCACAACAAAACAATCAATGTCTCGCTCATCTACAAACGCCTCACTTCATTCTTTACAAGATCTTTGGAGGTTTCTTCCTCTAAAGCTTGGACCAGGGAATTGCAGGAGGACAACCTCCATGAATCCATAATTAAAGGATACAACAGGATCTTAAAGCTGACCACCAATGAGTCATGGCGGGAAATGCAATTCAAGATCCTGCACCGAGCCTATATACCCTACTTCACACCTGAGGTATCTCCTCGCACCAGAACATGCCCCTAGTGTAACACTGACAAACCAACTCTCTTCCACAGATTTTGGCTCTGCTCTCGCGTGGCGCACTTCTGGACCCAAGTCCGGTCTCTAATCTACAAAGTCACGAAACAGGAGGTTCCTCTAAACCCAATTCTAATGGTCTTTGGAGATGAGCCCTTGACTCAATCCTTAAATATTGCTACAGGAACACCACTATCAGCATGGATTCACCTCTGCTTATTAGCAGCTCGTAAAACCATCCTGACCCATTGGACTCAAAACATGCCTCCAACCACATCAGAGGTCCAACGGCAGCTGAACTCTCTCCTATTCAGAGAAATCCTAGACTTCTGGACGTACAAACAAGGATCCCAAAAAACGTTTCCATCAACGTTGGGGCACTTACATCACAGCCACTTTCTCCAGACAAGAGCAGGAAAGACTCACACCCCCCCATCTTTATGATCTGAGATATGAACTAAACAACATCCTTACTCTCCCCCGCCATGGAAACCCGCCTACACCTATGACCTCATTCAGTACTTAACCTCACCCCCCCTGTATATGCAAGCAGTAATATGTCATGATATCAGCCATGCTTATTCTTCTTTCATCTAGTAAACGCTACTAGCATCTAGAATATTGTAGGTGATACTCCTTACCCTTAAAGTTTTATTTGTACTGTAGAGCAACACGTTTTCCTCCACGCCAAGTTAATATAATCCTTACTCCACTATATACTGTTGTCAACTTCAATACTCATCCTCAATCTCTGGACGCTGACCGGGCACTGGCTGTCCCTCCCCCCCCCTTTTTTTATGGGGTTGGGGGGAGGATGACGGTGGGGACCCTAGGTCTCTCTTATCTATCCAGAATTAAGCTTAATCTATGCTTAACAGTAACATCCCATACTCTCACAAGGACTTGGCCTGGTGGAACTACGGATGGATTCTTTTCTCTCTCCCTATCTAACATTACCAAAAGTATATAGAGAGATTTACCCTGAACCTGTTCTGTACCTTTCATGAATGATCTCTGTCTACTCCTCCCCTCCCTCCGTATCCCCCCCTCTTCCCCCTCCTCCTCCCCTACTCTATAGTTGCTGGAAGTTTTCTATACTATATGGCATACACCCCCCTCTCTTCCCCCGCGACCCTGAAGCTCACCTTATCCTCTCTCCTACTGTCCACCCCCCCCTCCTTATCCACCTATTGATATTGTTTGTGTATTGACGTGTATTTCTTTTATGTTACATCAAACAATAAAATTTGATATAAAGGAAGGAGGAGACGCACGGCAGCTGGGATGCTGAGGGGGAGAAGCAGGGGAAGCCCGACTAGTCCCCACTGCAAGAGGAGGGGGGAAACGGAGGAGACAGAGAGGGGAAGCCGGTGGGCACCCTTCAACACATATGAGTCTGGTGGCAGAGCAGGGTAGGTGAGCCAGCGACCGGAGGGGGTTGTGTTAATATGGTGCGTGGCGCGGGCTAGAGCGGCAGGGGGTAGTCAGGTTCGTCTGCCATCACCACTGACCGATGAAGCATCAGCCGCCACTGCAGTTGAGGGTTTATAACTTCTGGATTAAGGAGTCCAAAAAATGAAGAATTTGGATATGGTAATATTACTCCAATTTAGGAACATTATGGGTTTCTTTCAACTGCTGAAAGGTGCTGTTTTACTTTCACAGTCCATTCAAGGGATGGGAGTCAGAAGGACACCTGTCAAAATAAATGGGCTGAAATGCAAGGCAATGCATGCAGAAATTTCTGAAGACTACATTTTATTACAGTGAATCCTGGAAGTGCCTTGGGTTGTCATTGACGATGATTGGCACAGCAGTGCACCAACACATATTGCAGTAACGCGCATATAAATGCGATGGTGTAAATGGGCCTTCAAGGGGCCTTTAAGTGACAGATTAATTCCTAATTTACTAAAGGATATGCACATATGCCAGTTAAAGAGGGAGTAAACCCTGATGTTACTCTGCATTGTAAAGCATAATGGGCTAGTATGCATCGCATACTAGCCCATTATATGGCACTTACCTGCATTGGAAGCCCGCTATGTCCAGTGATGTCCCCACTCCAGGCTGCGTGCATCCTCTGCCCCTCTTCCTTCCGGGGCTGCAATCTCGGGCTCTGTGACTGGCTGGAGTCGCGTGACGTCATGCGGCATGCGCGCGGGAGCCGCCAGTCACGGCACGATCTCAGTGAAGGAACGGCACGGAGGCCGTTTCTTCCCTGCGCATGTGCCCGATGATGTGGGCACATACAAGTACACTGCATATATCCTAAACTGTGCACGTTTGGGAGATATGCAGGGAACCTACAGGTAAGCCCTATTATAGGCTTACCTGTAGGTTAAAGTGGTTGTCACGGGTTGACAACCACTTTAATTGATTGTGCACAAACAAGCAAATACTATCTTTTATGGAATTTACCATGCAACTGCAATGTACAGGCTACAGTGTACATGATTTGCTAACAAGTGTGGTATACATTGCAAAACAAGGTCACTGTCCACCACCTATAACTGGCCACTACAGCAAGGAGCCATGGAGGGGCATCCACAAACAAAAAACAAAGAATTCCAAGCTCAACTTACCGACCAGTCTGTCGCCAAACAAATTCACCTGTCTAACAGTAGCGTTTAAAAGGCAGGGGATTGGTTACACACATTTGCAAGTGCATGCGTAAGCTGCAGGCCTCGTCAAGGCTCCCTGTATACTGCAGACCTAACTCTATATATGAGAGGCTTCACAATGGAAGCACATGCAATTTAATGGATAGATGGAGGACAGGTGACTGGAGGAGCCCATCCCCCCTTAAAGGTACAGGACCAGACACCCAGCCGTGGCCTAAAGTGTGGTATACACCCTAGCTTTCCAATAAGGCCTCATGTACACTGCTGCCTCGGACGTTTCGTTTTTTTGAGCTGCCCCTGAACTCATCTAATGTTATCTTATCAGTACATATACACAGGGTCGTCTAAGGTCGTTTACAGGCAGTTAAGTTTACAAGCATTTCTTGGAAAGCAAAAAAATTTGTTCCAGATGGATGTTCAGAGGCATATGAAACGCCAAATGCCTGTAACAGCTTGTAAACGCGCCTAAATGCAGTGACTCGCGTCTAGGAGCATTTAGTTTACAGGCCTTTCCATATAAAAAAACGCTCCTAGACACGAACGCGGCAAAACGCGGCATGCAAAACGTGGCTAAACGGACATTTTTAAATGTCAGTTTCTAGCTATCAAGATAAAACGTTCAGGGGAGGCTGAAAAGCGTCCCATGTACATGTAGCCTTAACTCCTGCCAAAGCCATGGTATGTCTAAAATAAAGACATCCATGAATAGGTAGCCACCAGAGGAAGTGTCATGCGGCTCTCCATGAACAGGTAACTATAAAAGCCAGCTGCTTCTTGAATAGTATTAGGCCCCTTTCACACTTGCAAATATGGCTGTTAGAGAGTAGATTGGAAGCACAAGCGGGAGTACACTGGAGATTAGCTGCTGATGGAAGCCCCATTCAAAGCAATGGGAGGTTGACAGCAATCTTAGCTAATCGTGACTGCTTGCATGTAATCGCTCACACTGCGATTACCTGTGAACAATAAGCCTTGAACGCATACAGTGTTCAGGACCAATCGCTCACAGGTAATCACTGCTTGAGCGATTACATGAGATTGTCTGTGATTCGCTACGGGAGTCGTCAACCTTCTACTGCTTTTAATAAGACTTCCTTCTGCAACTAATTGCTGGGAAGCCCCACTAGGTCTTACACATCTGTAGCACCCTGAGTTCAGTCGGGATGCTGATGAAAATTTAGTTTTGCTAGGTGGTAAGTAACTTGGGTGAATTATTGTAGGATCCCCTGATTTTCTCTCTGGTTTTGGGATGATGCACCTATCTTCTCTGCCACTGGGTGGCATTGTCATTCCCGGCACTGTTAAGACAAGGTGCAAATGAACCTGGAGTGTAAGTGAGTAGGTTGTTCTTGCCAATGAGGGGGTTTTCTTCAGCCCCGTGGCCTGCTGGGAGAACCTATTTATTGGAATGAAGGGTTCTGTGCCACCTGGACGGCTGTCTAGGTGGACATAGGTTAAATAGCTCCCGGCTGCTACGCCAGAAGCCTGAGGCCTATCCAGGAGTTCCTGGGAGTTGGGCAGTCTGAGGCCTACCCAGGAGAGGAAAGAGTTGCAGAGGTTGGGGCTTAGCGCAAGGAAGCCTAACCAAATCTTTCAGGTACTGCCGGCCAGAGAACCCCTCCTTGCCAGAGGTGAAAGGAGTCATTCCTTTCACCAGTGGCAAGTTGTAAGCCAAGGCCAGAGGTAAAGGGGGAACTGTCACCAGCAGAATGGACAACACTCCTCTTGTTACAGTCTGGAGGAAAGAGTAGAGAGAGAGTACCAGAGCAGCCCTTTTCACCAGACGGGGATGGTGAAGACGTGGGAAAATCTCAGTGGCAGTCAAGCTAGGGACCCAGGAAGCTAAAGGGGTGATGCTTGCAAGAAGGCTCAGCAGGTGAGCTGAGTTTGTTGAGGAAAGGGCCCAGCAATATAGCGTGGGTGAAGTTCAGAAGACACGGCGGTTGGCTGTGTGGAGCACTAGGAACCCAGTGGCAGTGGGAATTGAAGCTGCAGCAGGAGGCTGCGAGATGGGAGGCCAGTTCTGCACAATGGGTATACCATTGTATGTGTTAGATGTGTTAGATCTGAGTTTAAATCAAGTACAAGTTACACCAACTAAGGATATTGCTCCAGAGTCACTCTTTAACACCACGGTTTTGAACTGTGAAACTGTTATATCGTTCTGTTTGAAGTCTCTGAGTCTGCAACAGTGCTGTTGCACTATTTCAAAGGGTGTCCTGGCCCTAACCCTCTCTCCCCAGTTCATAAAGAGAAAAATAAATCTCTTTCAGCATTCTCAAAGTGTCTGGCGCCCAACTTTATTCGGCATTGCACTCCGACCCACTATGCCTAGTAATCCACGCTGTAAGGATGGATGTCAGCTCTCCCTGACCCTGAAGTTCACCATCAGCTCTTCAGAGGTCGGGCCATGGCTACACATCTAATCGCTAACTGCCCTATTCACAGGTATGAATGGGGCCTTAAACCCTAGGCAATGGGGTTGATTTACTCAAACTGGAGAATGCAAAATGTGGTGCAGCTCTACATAGAAACCAATCAGCTTCTATTTTTTTTTTTTTTTGTCAAATCTTAATTGAACAAGCTAGAAGCTGACTGGCTACCATGCAAAGGCGCACCAGATTTTGAACTCTCTAGCTTTAGTAACCCCAATATGTTTTGTATTAGAGCTCAGTTATACTTTAAGTAAAATGTTGGCATCTGCATTCTGTAGTACACCTTATAGAATCAGCGGGGCAGAATTATTTATATGTTCAACGTGAATGTGAAACAAGGACTGTGCCACATGCCAGGGCAGGAGGGGAGGCTGCTCTGGGCACTGTGGTATCATGTAAGGTGGGAGGCACCACAAGGAAATTGAGGGGAAGAGGATTTATGTTTAGAGGAGGAATTTTGGGGGGCAGCAGGGGCTAAGAATTGTTCTAGGAGGGTAAATTTGGTGGTGTGTGATAGGAGTGGTGATTTGTGTTTGGAGTGGGGTGTAAGAAGAGGATGTGTGCTAGGAGGGTTGATTTGGGGGGTTTGTATATGGTAGAGGGGGAGGGGATTTGTACTAGGATGAGACATGTTTTTTTTTGTGGGGGGGCTTTGTACTATTATGAAAGATTAGGGGTGCTTCTGCTAGGAGCGGGGGATGGAGGGGGCAGAAACATGTACTGGGAGGGGGGATCTCAGCAGGGGGCAGATTTGTACTGGGAGGGGGGAAAGTTTTAAGCTTAGGGGGTAGTCATGCAGATTAGTGCCCAATTTTTTGGGGGTGAGGATTTTTTTGGACTCATACATCTTGGGGCGGGGGTGCAGTTTGGTATGTTCGCCCTGGGCTCTAGGTGACCTTGGCCCAGCACTGGCACACTCAATGAACATCCTGGAATGATCAGCAAGATCAGGGATTGCGATCGCTGTGTGCATGCACATCTGTGCTTACATTTGTAGCAATGAAACAAGCAAACGATTTTCTTCTTCATTTAAATACAGAAACGTAAAAGAGTGACTGCAGAAAAAAAAGCTAACTGGTCCATTAAACCGTCCCCTTTTTTGGATTCGATTTTTTTGTGTTTGTTTTTGTTTTATTTTTTGCTTTTGTAAATCAATTTATATACAAATGAGGTTGTGTGCTGAAACCTGAAAAAACAAGGGCAAATTCTAGGGCACAAACTCCGGCCATTGCCCTGGAAATAAGGGTCATCTGTCAGCTGGGAATGTGAACAACTAGATTGCTTCATACATTCTAAGAAAGAAACTTTAAAAAAAAGTTTTGCTCTAAAATCAGCCGACATGACCTCTGGAATAGCAGTCCAGCCTCCCATCCTCCTAAACCTCCTATAGCAAGCGCTTTGAAAAATCATAAACCAGCCCACATACCAGAACTATTCCCAACCCTCTGCCTATCAATGCGAGACAAGAAGAAGCTTTACATTCCAGTATGAGAACATAGCCCTGTGATTTCCAATTCTGCACCAGTCATGACTCCAGCAAGAAGTCAGCACACACTGATAAGCAGCACTCTTGGCTTTCTGCTCCTGTTTGGGTCCTACCTTCCTTCCAGCCCTGCAGATTCCACATCATACAGTGAGTGCAACACACAGCAAGATTTATTGCTGGATATACATTGTTGTGTATAGCACAGGAAGCCATTACCTAAGCTTGTATAATTGTCTAATGTGCCTTTCTGCACTATACATATAACTTAGAAACATATTTTATTAATTATACATATATCAAATTGAAAAAAATAAAATACATTTTCTAAAATATTTTTTTATAATATATATATTAATTATTTATTTTTTGTAAACCCTTTGTTCTAAGCAGAAACAAATGTTACCTGTTCTTAAGCAGAGACATAATAATAATAATAATATTTCTATATGGTTTTTTTTAAGAGAAGAATTTGTCAGGCATTGCTTTAAATCCGGGTGAATTCGTGTGTCTTAACCATTTCAGCCCCGGAAGGCTTTCCCCCTTTAGGACCAGAGCACTTTTTGTGATTCGGCACTGCGTCGCTTTAACTGACAATTGCGCGGTTGTGCAATGTTGTACCCAAACGAAATTTGTTTCCTTTTTTTCCCACAAATAGAGTTAGGTGGTATTTGATCACCTCTGCGTCATTTCTGATCGCTGCTATAAACAAAAAAAGAGCAACAATTTTGCAAAAAAAAAAAACAATTTTTCTTACTTTTTGCTAAAATACAAATCCAAAAAAAAATAAAACATTTTTTTCATCGGTTTTGGCTGATTTATATTCTTCCTCATATTTTTCGCAATCAGCGTTTATTGATTGGTTTGGATATGGTGATCAAGCAATGCTGCAAGAATCTGTTGCAAGCTTCTAACAATGCCTTCAAAAATTATTGTAAAGCACATGCTTTTAGAGACATAGACCTGGCTTGCATGTTATTTTAGACCTTGGAAGGGAGAAACACCGGCAAGCATATGGAGTACAATCAGATCATCCAACACATCAATTACCCTTGAGTATCAGACAGGTGGAATGACAAACCCACGGCAAGATCTTCAGATTCAGAAAACTTTAATTACCCCAAAAGGGAAGATCTGGAGGTAGAAGTACAACGCCCAATATCTGAGTTTGGCATACATGGCTTAAAGTAGTCATTCCTGAGTGCAAAATGAGAGCTTTGAGTTGGATTCAGTAAGAATTTAAGCTAATCTGAGGGGAAATATTTTGCTGATTGTGCTCGTATAACTGGTTTCAACATGTGATAGCAACAGGAATGTTCTGAATGATTTCCCTGTGGGCTTAATGATTTTTTTTTTGCAATGAAGTAAAATTGACAAGGCACCTGTGTTGCAATGAATAAGGAAATTGTCATAATATCAGCATTATTCAAACGTGTGGCTAGTATTAACCACTTCAGCCCCGGAAAGATTTACCCCCTTCCTGACCAGAGCACTTGTGATTCAGCACTGCGTCGCTTTAACTGACAATTGCGCGGTTGTGCAACGTTGTACCCAAACGAAATTTGTTTCCTTTTTTCCCCCAAATAGAGCTAGGTGGTATTTGATCACCTCTGCGTCATTTCTGATCGCTGCTATAAACAAAAAAAGAGCAACAATTTTGCAAAAAAAAAATTTTTCTTACTTTTTGCTAAAATACAAATCCAAAAAAAAACATTTTTTTCTCATCGGTTTTGGCTGATTTATATTCTTCCTCATATTTTTCACAATCAGCGTTTATTGATTGGTTTGGCAAAAGTTGCCTCATTTATGAATGATGAGAATTGATTTATGGGGTTTTTATTTATTTATTTATTTTTTTACTAGTAATGGCATAGATCTGCATCAACAGCGATCAATGCTATGAAAATGCACTGATTACTGTGTAAATGCCATTGACAGTGAAGGGGTTAACCTGGAGGGGGTGCTCTAAGGGTTAATTGTGTTCCCTCAGTGTGTTCTAACTGTATGGGGCTGGCAGGGGAAGGGGAGTGATCACGGCTCCCATATACAGGAAGCCTGTGATCACAGCCCTTCCCCCTCTGTTAGAACGGAGATCCGTGTTTATATACACAGACCTCCGTTCTCTCACTGCAGGGGGGCCATCGCGGGTAGCCGGCGGCGATCGAGTCCACCCTACCCGCTCCCTGGCTCCCCCAGAACACAGTGAGCACACAAGTGCGCCTCTGACGGCGCGCGCTCACAGTGTGGGATCTCACAGCCGCCGTCATATGATGGTGGTTTGCAACATCATTTTTGGTTCATCACCCTTTGGGTCGCTTCTGCTAATTTCGCTATTAAAAACATGATAATGTGCGCTGCATTTCGTAATTTCAATTGCCGCTTCACGAATGTTAATTGTGAATTACGATCGCCAGTTTGCATGACCGTACACTTCCGGGTTGGGACCTGTGACGTGTCCCAGAAGATCGCCAAGAGGGGGGATGAAGGTGAACTTCCTTCCAGAGCCGCGGCTCTAGGAGAGGAAATAGACCTGGGACCCTGTGAAATCAGGGTCCCCAGTCCCCTCCCAAAAAAATCAGGGGGTCACCTTTCTTTAACCACTTCAGCCCCGGAAGGATTTCCCAGGTTAGGACCAGAGCATTTTTTCGATTCGGCACTGCGTCGCTTTAATTGACAACTGCGCGGTCGTGCAACTTTGTACCCAAACAAAATTTGTGTCCTTTTTTCCCACAAATAGAGCTTTCTTTTTGGTGGTATTTGATCCCCTCTGCGTCATTTCTGATCACCGCTATAAACAAAAGAAGAGCGACAATTTTGCAAAAAAAAAACAGTTTTTCTTACTTTTTGCTAAAATACAAATCCAAAAAAATATATAAAAAACATTTTTTTTCAACGGTTTTGGCCGATTTATATTCTTCCTCATATTTTTGGTAAAAAAAATCGCTTATTGATTGGTTTGTACAAAAGTGGCCGGATGATGAGAATTAATTTCTTGGGTTTTTTTATTTTTTTTTATTTTTTACTAGTAATGGCAGCGATCTGCGATTTTTAGCGGTACTGCGATATTGGGGCGGACATGTTGGACCATTTTGACACTTTTTTGGGACCAATGACATTTATACAGCGATCAGAAATTTAAATATCCACTGATTACTGTGCAAATGTCATTGGCAGTGAAGGGGTTAACCTGCAGGGGGAGATCTAGGGGCTAACTGTGTTCCCTGGGTGTGTTCTAACTGTGGGGGGGGGCTGGGCTACCATGGGCATAAGAGATCTAACTGATCCCAGTGACAGGGATCAGTAGATCTCCTATGACCCCACTAACAGAGTGGGGAAACGCCGTGTTTACATAGGCGGTTCCCCGTTCTTTTGCTGTGGCCGCTCATTGCGGCTTGCCGGCGGACATTGGGTTCTGCCCGAGCCGCGGGCACACTCCTCAGCAGTACGGCATGCGTGCGCCCCCTAGCGGCCACCCACAAATCGCCGCTTATTTACGGCGATTCGCGGGACGCATCCACACTGCCGCCGTGAATATACGGTAGGCAGTGTGGAAGTGGTTAAAGCGTAAGTTCCACTTTTGGGGGGAACTCCGCTTTAAGGTGAAAAAGCTCCTTTAGTGCTCCAGCCCCCCTTTTACTTACCTGAACCCGGTCTTTCCAGCACTGGGGAAGAGCTTGTCCGCTCCAGCTGGTGTCTCGGGTCCTGATTGGATAGATTGATAGCAGCATAGTCATTGTCTCCCACTGCTGTTAATCAAATCCAATGAAGCGGGAGCCGGGGGCGGGGCTGAGTCCTGCTGTTTGTGTCAATGGCCGCAGCAGCAGAACTCAGGAGCGCGCCCGCACAAATGTCCCAGGGAAGCGATTCCCCGTGGGAGCACTCGATGCAGGGAGGAGCCAGGAGGGGCCCCAGAAGAGGAGGATCGGGGCCACTCTGTGCAAAATCCTTGCACAGAAGAGGTAAATATAACATGTTTGTTATTTGAAAAAAAAAAAGACAGAAGCTTTACAATCTCTTTAACCAAATATATTTTTGCAGGTCCATTTGTTTTAGAGAGCAGACAGAACCATTTGTGCGTTTCGGTAAACAAAACTGACCTATTTCTGTCAAACTGTGAGCCCTTTAATAACGACACTCTATGGAAGTGGGGTACAGGACAGCGGCTGTACAATCTGGGACGCAGGAAGTGCCTCGGACTGGACCTCCAATATCCAGCAGAGCCCCTAACAATGGTTGAATGCGATTCTGACCAGCATTCCCTGAGCTGGCAGTGCGACAATGGCCTTCTGATTGGTATCAACTATTACAAGCTTGCTGCTGTTGGAGAGAAAGTGACTGCTGGAAAACAATTGTTTCATAAATGGAGAGCTTATGGATCCTTTGGTGACAATTTGTGCGACTACAATTTCCAAGGTGACTTTTACATTTTTAAGTTTACACACAAATAAAACTCATTTACACATTCAGTACGTAAAAAATAGCGGGTGCAGCCCAATTTTTTTTATACTGGACTTGCTTAAAGGGAACCTGTGAGGACAGAAATAAAGGGGCAGCCATTGCCGAGCTCTCCATTTGAATAGGCTTGTTGCTTGGCTGGCTTGTTGATTCATGGGCTTTAATACTTTTCGAAACATTGACCTGGAAAATGTTCACCAGTTCTGACTGACTGTGACTTCAATGGTTGCATGTTTGTTGCAGGTCACTAATTGAGAAAAAAAAAGGAAGCCAGAGAAAGCCAGTCATCTAGCATAAGGCTGGGTTCACACTGGTGCGACATTCGCTCCAACTTTGAGGGCACAAGTCGTACGACATGTACAGTGCTAAACCTTTCATCCAATTTCTAAATTGCTGCATTTGTAAATTTCAAAAGCCAATATAAAGGAATAGTAGTGGTAAAAAAAACAAAAAAACATTTGTGGGTTTAGGCTGGGTTCACATTGGTACAACAAATGCTCCCACTTTGGGAACACAAGTTGCATGACATGTAAGAATCAAACGTTTTCCTTTGAGAGCCGTCTAAACTGGTCCGACTTTGAAAAAGGTTCCTTAGAATTTAATGGAAGTTGCATCCAATTATGATCCTCATCGAATGCCTCGTACACACGGGTCGACGATCGTATACAACAGGTCGTACGAATGACCGTTGTATGCTAAATCGACCGTTAGTACACGCAATTAGAACAGCCGACGTACGACGGTCCTACAATAGAAGTTGTATGAGCAGACTAGAAAACTTGGTAGTACCAACAAGCAGTCGTACGACCGTTGTATCGTGTGTACAGAGAAGTTGGTCCAACAAGTTGTATTGTCCAAAACGCGCATGTTCAGAAGTCAGGAATGGCCGGACTCTAATTACATGCTCCTGAACTTTCTCTATATACGTTCATAACACGTCACTACATTTGGCTTGGTCGTACGATCGCTTAGTGCATGTCAGTACGCGAGATACAACAGCCAACACACGATTTGAGCCGTTTGGTCGTTCGATCTTCGACCTGTGTGTACGAGGCTTTAGGCTCCATTCACACTTGTATGACTCCAAAGTTGCGCCAACTTTGGAGTGCAACTTTGGATAGGTGCGAGTTTGGCTTTGGCCAGTGATAATGGAAAACTGTTGCACAACTGTTGCATTGTATAACATTCAGGAATGAATTTCATTGAACTTTTGAAGGTTCACATTGAAGTCTATGGCCCTCAAGTTGCATGAAAGTCAGACCAAAGTAGTGCATGAACTACTTTGAAGTCGCTGTAACTTCAAATTGAGCATATATGGATGGTTATCGTTGGAAAACATAGGGAACGACTTGTCATGCAACTTTGCTTTCCAAAGTTTCATGACAAGTTGAAAGTTAGAGGAAATCTTCCAAAGTCATTAAACCGGGCCATACATGTGAAATGTGGCTGGTTCAGCAGGTACCAGCCAAATTTTGATCTGTGTATGGCCTGGGAGGTTTTACATCCACCTTGTTGGATTTTTTTCCAAAAGTCTCCCACTGTCAGAGTACAATAGCTCGGCAGAAAGGTTTCCCCCATCCACATGGAGTGTGTGAATGGAGGATTCGGGACAGTTTTTCTTTTTTCATTCAACCTGCTGGTTGAATGAAAATAAAAATGCCTGTTTGGGCTGCCTTTGGCGTGTGTTCAGTCTTTACACATAGTGGCCGGCTCTTCACCATGAATAAGGTTTTCAGAGAAGAGTTTATTTATCAACATTTGCATTTCTTTTCTCAGGCCAAGAAGAGAAATAAATGGAATATGCATTGTAAGTGAGGAGAAGTGAGATTTGCACCCACGATCTCATGAGATCAGGAGCTCAATTACTCCTCAATGAAAAGTAAAATATCAAAGTTGAAAAAACAAGAGTTAAAGCAGTATCAAACCCGAAACCAAAAATGTAATATATTGTAGCTTACCAATCCTTAGATGAGGTGGCTGCTTTAGGTTTTTTTCGTTTTTTTTCCCTCTGTTTTCACCTGGTTATATGGCCAGTGACACATCTCCTGTTTTAGAGCACCCTCACTCTGGATGGAGGAGCACAGTGGTGCCTTTGGACAGCAGCAGTTAAAGCTTTACATGCAGTAACTGCAACAGTTTTTCTTTTGGTATAAAGGTTTTACATTAATGGATAAAAGCTGATTGTTGTAAGCACACCTGAAGTAGTAAATGGTTTGTCTCAACCCTGTAACAGCTACATCTGCAGGACAGCTTGCTCTGTTAAAAAAAAAAAAAAAATTACTGTCAGCATTAACAGGTGAAAATAAAGAAATGAAAGCCTAGAGAAAGAAAACAAATGCCGCCATCACATCTAAGAATTGGTTAGCTGCAATACAATAAAGGTTTGCTTTTGGGTTTTATACCAATTTAAGAAATAAAATTAAAGCTAACATAAGACCTATGTGAGAGGGACCATTCAAAAATAATTGCATTTTTATTTATATCAAGACATTCCTGTGACATTGGTAACCGAGCGTATTTATATAGCCATAAATATACTGGAGTACAAGTATCACAGGAATGTCTTGATAAAAATAAAAACACAGTTATTTATGAATGGTCCCTCTCACATACACTAAATTATGAAAATTATTGGGACGCCTGCCTTTACACGCACATGAATTTTAATGGCATCCCAATCTTAGTCTGTTGGGTTCAATATTGAGTTGGCCCACCCTTTGCAGCTATAACAGCTTCAACACTTCTGGAAAGGCCAGACATCCAACATCAGTGCCTGACCTCACAAACGTGCATCTGGAAGAACGGTCAAACATTCCCATAGACACACTCCTTGTGGACAGCCTTCCCAGAAGAGTTGAAGCTGCATATGCGTGTAAAGGCAGGTGTCCCAATACTTTTGGTAATATAGTGTATTTTTTATTATCTTTATATTAACAGGAATATACTGGGAGTCTACCCAACTGTTAGATGCCATAGGGAGCATGGTGATTTTTTACGGTGTATATACAATCTATATTTATATATACACACAACCTGCTCTACATGATACAGGGGCTGCAGAACAGTTACAGAGGAAGCCCATGACATAATACTTCATCACATTGCTGCTGACTCCTTTTTCTCTCCCTGTTATCACCACCTCTGAAATGGAGAAGCAGGGAAAGAGAAAGTTTAATACAATTAAAGCGGAGTTCCACCCAAAAGTGGAACTTCCGCATTAAGACCTCCTCCCCAGCTCCTGATGGTGAAACGGAGTCTTTGGGGAGGAGGGGGAGCGGATACCTGATTTTTACGGGTACTTCCGTTCCGGTCGCCTTAGGCGCTCAGAAGTGGAAGGTCTCCTTCCCCCTCCCTCCCAAAGTCTTCTGGTACACAGGACAGGTCCTAGAAGACTTAGGGACCAATCAAGGAGCACAGTGCTACTCTGGCATATGCAGTGCGTGCCCGGCCGTGAAGCTGCTACCTATCACTGCTGGGTGCCCACAGTAGGAATGACGGCGCCGCGGAGGAGAGGGGGAGAGATCCGAGGCTCCATGCGGCCCCATCGCTGGACCAGGAGACAGATGAGTGTCTGTTTATTAAGAGTCAGCAGCTACACTTTTTGTAGCTGCTGACTTTTAATACACTTAGAAAATGGTGGAACTCCGCTTTAAGGCAGACAATAGACGAGTCCGTTTTGGGGTTTTTTCGTTCAATCTGCTGATTCCCTCATCTACACAGTGAATGTGGATGGAGGAATCCTTCCTACTGAGTTATTGTATTCTGGCAGTGGGAAGACTCCCCTGCTGTTAGAATACATCAATATCGATCAGCGCTGCAGGATATAGCCTGCAGCGCTGATTGAGCAAGGAAGATCTGACAGGGCAGTTGTACAGAAGTTAACCAATAGATCTTACAACTGAATTTTCTTCACTAAGCCTCAATGAGAAAATTAAGGAAAATAATTCTAGAGACAGACAGTCATTATGTGTTTAATATGACCTTGTGGTGTGTAGTCTTTATCAATTACACCTGTGCTGCCTCGTTTTATCTACCCATGCTGATAAATTATTATTACCTTGTCTTTCAGAAATCTTTACTCTTAAAGGGAATTCCAGGGGAAAGCCTTGTGTATTTCCATTTAAATTCCAAAACAGCTGGTTCCATGAATGTACTACCATTGGAAGACCTGAAGGAATACCATGGTGTGCCACCACTATGTCCTTTGAAAAGCACAAAAAATGGGGATACTGTCCCATATATGGTAACGTTTACATGATCTCAATTCAATTATACATCTAGCAAAACAAAGTAGAAGTAAAAGCAAAACTTTGTTTTTTTTCCATTTTGGATAGAGTAAAGCTGGCCATAGATGGATCGAAATTCGGCCAGTTCAGCAGGGACCAGACAAAGAGTCAATCTAATGATGGACTCCTCCCAAGCAGGACTGTTGGTATATTTTCATGCTATCAGCACTTGCAGCCAATCAGCTGTGGTGCTGATCAGTGTATTTTGAGTCCCGATGCTGGAAGACAATAGCGTAGCAGGAAAGATTCCTCCATCCTTCTCACAGTGTGGATGGGGGAATCTGCCCAATTTTTCTTTCAATTGCATAAAACTCATCTATGGTCAGCTTAACGGACAGTTATAATCTCTGCCGGGGATTTTTTTGTCATTTGTTTCCCATTGGGGAGATTTCCCTTCACTTCCTATACCATAGCCAAAACAGGAAGGAAATCCATCAAAAGTGATGGAATCTCTGGTTGTCTCAGGGTCGCAAGAACTAGTTGGAAGATTTTTCCCTTTATTACTGTTCTGCAGACAAAACAAAATCTCAGATTTTCCTTGACTTTCAATAATAATGGTAAACAGGACAGTTAGAGAGGGTGAATCTCCCTAATGCCCCTTTCACACTTGTGCGACTTGAAAGTTGCATGATTTTGCCGTGATTTTACTACAATTTTTTGCTGCGATTTTGCCGTGATTTTGATGCAACTTTAAGCAATGCCTGTGTAATCTTGAGGTCTATGGACCTCAAACTACAGTACATCAAAGTCAGTCCAAAGTAGTGCAGGAACTACTTTGAAGTCCCACAGATATAAATGGCACTAATTGGAAATCATGGGATACGACTTGTCATGCGACTTTGAAGTGTAAAAGGGGTCTAAGGGGGCACAGACAGCAATGGAATCCTGACAGGTTTTTAATTCTTCTCTACTCTGTCCAAAGCTGAAACAAATGCCTTTAGTTGTACTTTAATTTCTGCCTTTAGGCCCTCTCTAAACAATGCAGCTTGAAGCCAAACAACCCTCAGCTTGCTGATTGGATAATGCAGGATTAACAACACACCGATGAGGTCACCATTCTGCTTTCTCCTCCTGTCAGCAACTACCCAGTGTGAAATTGACAGTACTGCGCAATGCAGTCAGTTCTGAGTCCTATTGTATGGAGAATGACACTAAGCTAATTTGATGAATTTGAATTCTTAAACTCATACTAGCTAGGTATATAAAAAAAAAAAAATGAAAACAATAAATATGTTGATTAAATCTTATTTTTTGCATATTTGCTGTACATTGTACTACCAGCCCTCTGAAATCCTACCACAGTCTAAAGATATTCAAACCCCTATTTAATAAATTGGTAAGCACACTACTACATTGGTAGATACCAAACCATGGTTTCACCAACAAAAGCACTTGTGTTTTGCTTTTAGTATGCCAATTGAAGGCCCATTTGCCACCTTAGCATTGTAATGCATTGCATTAATCTACATAAAGTAATGCGAGATCCATGTTGCATGTTTCCATGAAATGCATTAAGGCAGCCCAAGTATTCTGAACCAGAGCTGCAGCATTGCATCACCCTGCAACGCAGAGCCCCTACTGTAGTCACATGTTGGGGTGCCATTCAGAATACACACAAAGTGGCATGCCTTCCTGCACATTGTATTAATGCACAACAGAATGCAGCAGATGCACGTCAAAGCAGCATATAGGTGTTAAGCCAGTCTAAAGGCTCGTACTATAAGAAAAATGGGCGAACATTTTTGCTCAAAGAATTTTCATACGGTTTTCGCATAGTGTGTACACAACTTTCGACAGCCGATTCCGAATTTCCGTAAAAAAATTCTCGGAGGTACAAACTCCAAAATTTTTCTCGGATGGGAACAGAAGGAACGATTTTCATTTAATGTGTACCGTTTTTGTACAATTTTCATACAAGAAAAATCAGAAAAGAAAGACTGCGCATGACCAGAATCAATAAGCAACAAAAAAAAAAAAAAAAAGCCTTTGTCGTACGAGAGTTTTCATACAAATTTTCTTTCATAGGTTCCGATTTGCTGTGAAACTACGAGAAAAATCGGACAAACGTTTGCCCGATTTTCTTATAGAGTGTACCCCACTTAAGGCTTCATGCACATAGGGCGTTAAAAAAAGTTCTAAAAATGGCAGTAGCTTTGTAGTGAGTTTTTCACCTTTTTTCAGCGTTATTGCAATGGCATTTTTAAGTGCTTTTTTTTTTTTCAATGGACCAAAAACGTCCAAAACCGTGGGTGAGCCGTGTTTTTGAGCGTTTTTGAGCAGTAGCATTTTTTTCCCCCAATAAGCCAAAAACGTCCAAAAACGTGGGTGAGCCGTGTTTTTGAGCAGTAGCATTTTTTTTTCCCTTAATAAACCAAAAACGTGGGTTAGCTGTGTTTTTGAGCAGTAGCGTTTTTTTTTTTTTTTTTCCCTCAATGGATCAAAACCGGCCAAAGACTTTGGTAAGCCGCTTTTTGCATGTTTTTGAGCGTTTGAGCGTTTTTACAGCTGAAAAACGTCTCTCAGAACCCACTAGTTTTGGGTTTTTTCCATATAGCTCAAAAATACCCCAGCCAAAAACAGTTGATAGCAGCCTATGTGTGCATGAACACATGGGATAACATAATGGGGAGTTTATTGACTGTAGGAAAAATCATCTGAAGCTAAAAACAGCAGCTGTAAAAATGTCCAAACACTTCCAGTGTGCATGAGGCCTAATACTAAAGGCATTTGAGACCACTGAGGCCCCAGGCGCAAAATACCCAAATTCTGTGTGCCAGAGACACTGGGACTTGCAATCTTAATTTACTGATCTAGCCGACAACAAATAAATCAGCTCTACATCTTTAAGCCTCTACAGATGGCTAACAAAGTACAACACGGCTACTGCCAATAAAATAGATACTTCTGAGAGCTTTGCTAATAAAATAATACTAGACATGTAAGTAGCTGGAAAAGACAATAAATTCTGTTATTTACAGCCTCATAAATGAAAGCTATAATAACATCCTTCTCTTTTTAAAATGGACAAAAATAAGACTCTTCTGGTTGTACTTCATTCAAACTGGTGGAGCAACTTTAAAGTGGAATTCTGGCGTAACCCTAAGTACTCTTAAAACTGTCCCTTCCCCCTCCTAACACCTATGTTTACTAAACTGTGCACTGGTCCAAATCATTTGGTGGAGGGGGGATAATGGGTGGTGGTGTTTGTTTTTCAGGGGTTGGGCTTGGCCCCTTAGTTCCAGTGAAGGGAGCCCTTAAGGCATCAGCATACCAAGACATTTTGGACAATTTCATGCTCCCAACTTTGTGGGAACAGTTTGGGGATGGCCCCTTCCTGTTCCAACATGACTGTGCACAAAGCAAGGTCCATAAAGACATGGATGAGCGAGTTTGGGGTGGAGGAACTTGACTGGTCCTGACCTCAACCCGATAGAACACCTTTGGATTGAATTAGAGTGGCCTTCTCGTCCAACATCAGTGCCTGACCTCACAAATGCACTTTTGGAAGAACCTTCCCAGAAGAGTTGAAGCTGTTATAGCTTCAAAGGGTGAGCCAACTCAATATTGAACCCTACGGACTAAGACTGGGATACCATTAAAATTCATGTGTGTGTAAAAGCAGGCGTCCCAATACTTTTGGTAATATAGTGTATATCTGAACAGCATGAATCCTTACCAGCAGGGATTAAGTACATTTTTATTTAATCTAAAACAGATATTTTTATTTTTGTTCCAGGAGATGGCTGTGGATCGTTATGGGAGGAAAACAATGTCACACATACTTGCTACCAATTCAATCTCAAGTCTGCTCTCTCCTGGAATCAAGCCCGAGACTCTTGTCAAGCTCAAGGTGGAGATCTGCTAAGTATCACAAGTCTTGCTGAACATGAATATATTTCCAGTAAGTAGACAAATCCTCTCATCATATAAGCGTTAAAAGAGACCAGAAATCTGGCTAATACGGTAATCCAGGAAGCTTGCATAACATCATATTTTCTTTGTTTCAATTCAAAGTGTAAAGCCAAAAGTGGGATGGTTAAACCCTCAGTCAAGTTTTTTTGGTTTATTTTTCTGGTTAGGAAGAGTTTCCTTTAAAGCCCCGTACACACGGTTCGAAGATCACATACAACAGGTCGTACTCACGACCGTTGTATGCAATATCAATCGTTCGTATGCGTGATTTGAACAGTCCAACATACGACAGTCGTACAAGGGAGTTGTATGAGCAGACTAGAAAACTTGGTCGTACCAACAAGCTCTCATACAACCCTTGTATCGTGTGTACAGAGCAGTTGGTACAACAAAGTTGTATTGTGCAAAACACGCATGCCCAAAGTCAGGAATGGCTTGATGCTAATTACATGCACCTGAACGTTCTTTCCCCGGACGTACGAGCGTGTAGTGCAGTCAGTATGCTGCATACAACAGCCAACATACGATTCGACGCAATCGTACGTGCGATCGTCGAACCGTGTGTACGGGGCTTTAGACTCAACAGGAACTGAGAGATCTCTCCAAAGAAAATCATCTCTTAGCGGCTTGTCTTCAGAACGACTGTCCTTATTGGAAGATTTACCCCCTCACCCTGTTTTGGCTATGACTCAAAATTTTAGATTGAAAGTATAATTAAAGGCACTTTTTCTTTTCATTTTGGATAGAGTAAGGAAGGGTTATAACCCCTGTCAGGTGTTCTTTTGCCGTTTGTATTCCATTGCAGAGATTACCCTTCACTTCCTGTCCCAAAGCCAGAACAGGAAGTGAGAGGAAATCTATCCAAAGTGAGAAATCCCTGGTTGTCACCAAGGTCTTCAGAACTAGTGTCCCCATTGGAAGATTTCCCCTCTATTGCTGTTTGAGAGACAACCCAAAATTTGGAATTTTCTCCAAAACTAAATAGAGAGGGTAAATCCCCCCTACGGGTACACAGATATCAACCTGATACAGGTTCTAACCCTTTCACACTCCATCCAAAACTAAAAGAGAATTTGGCTTTTAATACAAGACCTGTACTAAAGCTTAAACATAGGTCCACTGCAGGTTTGCAGATTTCTGGAAAAATGCTAGGTGTCTTTTAATTTCAGAGAGGTTCAGGCATTTTGTCCTTTGCAACTAGAAGGCCAACTAGAGAATCTAACAGATAAAGTAATGAATATGGTGATTCAAACCACATGTATAGGTTCATTGTTACCATGTGTTCTAGGCGGCACGGCACTGAGACAGCACATACACTCCCCCCTCGCCGCTGGACGGCGCAGCATTGACAGCACCACCCCCCCCCCCCCCACACACACACACGGTCGGTCCGGTGGCACTTAGCCACTTCTGTGGCAGGGCTCTCCTGGAGGGATGGGGCTCTTCACCTCTTCTCCTGGAGTGCGGGCAGCTGCAGCTCTGCCCACCCTTTTTTTGCAGCTTGTGATTAGAGCCAGAGGCTCTAATAGGCTTCAAAAAACACTCCCCCCATTGGAATCCTTAGCCCGGCGCCCTGATATGTAGATCAGCGGGCTGGACACATGGATAGGGGGGGTGGCGCCCGTGCACCCTCTATGGATGGGCTGCCACTTGCGATTTTTTTTGGACAAGCCAGTCAAAGTTTACATAGATATTATGGGGACTCTTTAGAAGTAAAATGTAGTTCAACTTCAAGTAATTTATTGATCTAAATGTCAATCAAAAGGAAGAGTGTAATATTCAGCTAGAAGTGGAGGTGAGCATGTAAAACAATTTAAACTGAATGTGTATATGCACCAGTGGTGTCTGGTGCTCCATTTTTTTTTGGGGGGGGGGGGGGGGTGGCCAACAAACCATCCGCCACTCCACCATCTCTCACTCGTTCGTCCGACCACCAACCCTGCACTTACCCCATCTTCATCGTGGGCAGCTTCGACTCCTTCCTGCGTCTCCTCCTCCTCGGCGGGTTAACCCTGCGCCTCCTCCTCCTCCTCGGCGGCTTCTCCTCGCCGGCCAATACAGTTGCTTCTCCTCTCGGTCAACCGGGTCTTAAGACCCACTTCCTGATTGGCCAGGAGGAGAAGCAGGAAGACAATAGCGAATATTAATTTGCTATTGTCAAACAACAACTGGGTGGGCTCAGGACGCAGTGCATGCGCCCCAAGCTCACCCTTTTTTGAAACAAATTAGAGCCTCAGGCTCTTATCATGTGCTTCAAAAAAATAAAACTCCCATTGAAATTCATGCGTCCGGTGCCCTACATTTAGATTAGGGGCCGAATGCAAGGATTTGGGGGGGCGACGCCCCTGCACCCCTAATGGAGCAGCCGCCATTGATATGCATGCTTGTAGGGGATCTGGATTGGGCAGATGTTGGAGCCAAGTTGTACAAGTCTCACCCCACTTCTTCTTGGATAGAGCACCCACACACACCTGTCTTTGTAGCCACCATTTTGAACACACTTCCCAGTGTATACTACAACCCTACACCTTAGGCTATTCTCCACCATGTCACATGACCTGCAGATGAGGGTCAGGGGATGACACGGTCCTTCTATTAATATACAGCCGCTCACTTAAGCAGTCCATACACAGAGCAAATTTATTTCCTGCAACCTTGATTCCCCCATCAACACAGTCAGTGTTGAGAGGGAAACTCCTCTTGCCGAGTGAATCACAAGACAGTGATTATTGCTAGCGGCTATACCAGGCGCTAGCAATAACCATATGTAAAATCCAGCAGGCTCGTTATACCCAAGTTGATCAATCAATTGTTCGACTTGGTACATTCAGCCTGCCCATACATGGTTTGAATCTTGGCCGTTCAGCAGGAACTGTCTATGGCCGGCCTTACAATATCCTTTCTGTGGTTTTGCCCAGCTGAGCATGATCCCAGATGTCTGTTATTATCAGGTTTCTGTTGCCACTCACATAGAAAATCCCTGAGACACATTTAGACACTTGGGGGGCCCAGGGAACTTCAGGTTGGGGGGACAGCTCATTCACAGAGTTGGTTTACATTTTCAATGACAGTCAGGGGCATCTTTAACCACTTCCTTACCGGCGTATAGTAAATATATGTCGGCAAGGTGCACTCCCCATCCTAAGTGGACGTCATATGACGTCCACTTGTTTTCGCCGCTTTGCGGGCCCCCAGGGGCCCGCATCGCGGCGATCGGGGATGGGCCGTGTCCCTCGGGACCCCGGCCTTCCATGATCAGGGTAAAGAGCCAATAAAATTGCCTCTTTACCGCGTGACCGGCTGTGTCCTATCACAGCCGGTCACTAACAACAATGGACACAGAGCGGCGTGCACGCCACTCGCGCGCGCCCCCGGTGCATGCACGCCACTCGCGCGTGCCCCCGGGGGCGCGCAGCGCGGCGATCGGGGTGCGGGCTTGTCCCTCGGACAAAGCCCAACCCTGATCACGGTAAAGAGCCAATAATATTGGCTCTTTACCACATGACCGGCTGTGTCCAATCACAGCCGGTCACAAAATGACGGGAATCCACGGTAACGAGCTGTTATCGGGTTCTCCTCTTCACACACCGATCGTGTGTGAGGAGGAGATAGCGGTAACAGCTCCTTACCGCTTACTGTCAGCACCAAGCACACTGATTGCCCCCCCCTTCCAATAAAGAGGACCTGTCACCACCCCACCAAAGTACCTGTCACAGCCCATCAGAGTACCTGTCATCTGTCCATCAGAGTACCCGAGTACCTGTCACCTGCCCATCAGAGTACCCAAGTACCTGTCACCTGCCCATCAGAGTACCCGAGTACCTGTCACCTGCCCATCAGAGTACCCGAGTACCTGTCACCTGCCCATAAAAGTACCCGACTAGTTGTCACCTGCCCATCAGAGTACCCAAGTTCCTGTCACCTGCCCATCATGAGACTACCCGTCCACTGTCCATGAGCCCATGAGACTAC
>BLSH010001434.1:1196924-1214434 GCA_018402905.1 Glandirana rugosa
CCCATGAGTCTACCAGACCACGGTCCATGAACTCATGAGTCTACCAGACCACGGTCCATGAACCCATGAGTCTACCCGATCACTGTCCGTGAGCTCAAGTACCTGGCACCAGACCATCTGAGTACCCGAGTACCTGTCACCAGCCCATCAGAGTACCCAAGAACTTTTTACCAGCCCATCAGAGTACCCGAGTACCTTTTACCAGCCCTTTAGAGTACCCGAGTACCTTTTACTAATCCATCAGAGTACCCGAGTACCTATCTGCAGCCCATAAGAGTACCCGAGTACCTATCTGTAGCCCATGCCTCATAAAATATACATTGGGGTGTTTGCTTTCCAAAATGGGGTAATTTTGTGGGTAATTCCACTGTCCTTGTGCTCCAGGACCTTCAAAAGTGTGATAGGTAGGAATGAAATTAGATGTGTAATTTATGCTCCTAGAACACCTGAAGGTACTACTTCAATGTTGGACCTCTCTATGTGGCCGGGCTGTGTAAAAGTCTCACACATGTGGTATCGCCATACTCGGGACGAGTAGTAGAATATATTTTGGGGGGTCATTTTTGCTATGTGCATGCTATGTGTTAGAAATATCATATAAATAGACAACTTTGTGTAAAAAAAAATATGTTTTCATTTTCTTTCCACGTTTTCCGAAGACTTGTGGAAAAAAATGAACAGTACAAAAGACTCATAATGCCTCATGGAATATACATTGGGGTGTTTGCTTTTCAAAATGGGGTCATTTTGTGGGTAATTCCACTGTCCTGGTGCTCCAGGACCTTCAAAGGTGTGATAGGTCATTAGGATATTTTATGTGTAATTTATGCTCCTAGAACGCATGATGGTGCTCCCTGCATGTTGGACCTCTCTATGTGGCCAGGCTGTGTAAAAGTCTCACACATGTGGTATCGCCATACTCGGGACGAACAGCAGAATGTATTTTGGGGTGTAATTTTTGCTATGTACATGCTATGTGTTAGAAATATCTTATAAATTGACCACTTTGTGTAAAAAATAATAGAGTTTTTATCTTCTTTCCGTGTTTTTCAAAGACTTAACCGTACAAAAGACTCATAATGCCTCATATAATATACCTTGGGGTGTTTGCTTCCAAAATTGGGTCATTTTGTGGGCAATTCCATTGTCCTGGTGCTCCAAGGCCTTCAAAAGTGTAATAGGTGGTTGAGAAATGAGATGTGTAATTTATGCTCATAGAACGCCTAAAGGTGCTGCTTCAATGTTGGGCTCTGTATGTGGCCGGCTGTGTAAAAGTCTCACACATGTGGTATCGCCATACTCAGGAGGAGTAGCAGAATGTGTTTTGTGGTGTCATTTTTGCTATGTACATGCTATGTGTTGGAAATATCTTATAAATGGACAGCTTTGTGTAAAAAAAAATGCGTTTTCGTTTTTTTCCAGATTTTATAAAAACTTCTGGAAAAAAATGACATGTTCAAAAGACTCATCATGCCTCATAGATTATACGTTGGGGTGTTTACTTTCCAAAATGGGGTCATTTTGTGGAAAATTCCATTGTCCTGGTGCTTCAGGGCCTTCAAAAATGTAATAGGTGGTTGAGAAATGAGATGTGTAATTTATGCTCGTAGCGCCTAACGCCTAAAGGTGCTACTTCAAAGTTGGGCTTGTGTATGTGGCCAGGCTGTGTAAAAGTCTCACACATGTGGTATCACCATACTCAGGAGGAGTAGCAGAATGTATTTTGGGGTGTCATTTTTGCTATGTACATGCTATGTGTTGGAAATATCGTATAAATGGTCAACTTTGTGTTAAAAAAATGCATTTTCATTTTTTTCCCACATTTTCCAACAACTTCTGGAAAAAAATGAACCATTCAAAAGACTCATTATGCCTCATAAATTATAAGTTAGGGTGTTTGCTTTCCAAAATGGGGTCATTTTGAGGGCAATTCCATTGTCCTGGTGTTCCAGGGCCTTCAAAAGTGTAATAGGTGGCTGAGAAATGAGATGTGTAATTTATGCTCGTAAAACGCCTGAAGGTGCTACTTCAATGTTAGGCCTTTGTATGTGGCCAGGCTGTGTAAAAGCCTCACACATGGGTTATTGCCATACTCAGGAGGAGTAGCAGAATGTATTTTGGGGTGTCATTGCAAGTATGCTTATGCTGTGTGTGAGAAATAACTTGTTGTTTAACCACTTCAATACTATGCACTTAGAACACTTTACTACCAGACCAATTTTCAGTTTTCAGTGCTGTTGCGCTTTGAATGACAATTGCGCGGTCGTGCGACGCTGTACCCAAACAGATTTTTTATCATTTTGTTCCCACAAATAGAGCTTTCTTTTGGTGGTATTTGATCACCCCTGCGGTTTTTATTTTTTGCGCTACAAATAAAAAAAGACAGAAAATTTTGAAAAAAAAATTAAAAATTCTCTATTTTTGTCACAAAATGTTGTAAATAAGTACATTTTCTCCATCACTGGTGGGCACTGATGAGGCTACACTGACGGGCACTGATGTGGCAGTACTGATTGGCACTGATGAGGCGGCACTGATGAGGTGGCACTGATGATGAGGCACTTATATGCAGCGATGATGAGCACTGTTAGGCGGCACTGATAAGCAGCACTGACGGGTACTGAGAGGTGGCACTGATATACAGCACTGATGGGCACTGATATGCACCACTGACGGACACTGCTAAGCAGCACTGATGGGCACTCATAGACAGCACTGATTGGCACTCATAGGTGGCACTGGGCACTGATAGGTGGCACTGATGGGCACTGATAGGTGGGCACTGGTAGGTGGCAATGGTGGGCACTGATATATGGCACTGGTATGCATTGATAGGGGCACTGGTGGGCACTGATAGGGGCACTGGTGGGCATATACACTGATAGGGGTTCATTGCCTGGTGTCTAGGGTGGCATCTGAAGGTGGCACTGAGTGCCATCCACACTGGGCACTATGTCACTTACCTGGTGGTCTAGGGGGGTCTCCCTGGTGGTCCAGATCGGCTCCCTGGTGGTCCCTGGTCGGCTCCCTGGTGGTCCTGGGTGGGCACATCCCTGGTGGTCCCTGGCCAGGCTCCCTGGTGGTCTAGGGTGGCGATCCGAGGGAGGGCTGTGCTGATAAATCATCAGCACAAACCCTCCCTGTCAGGGATGCAGCCGATCGGCTCTCCACTCCTCAGGTCTACAGACCTGAGTACAGGAAAGCCGATAAACGGCTTTCCTGTGTTACACTGTGACCAGCCGTGATTGGTCAAGGCTGGTCACATGGTAAAGTGCTTCGGATCGAAGCGCTTTACCGAGATCGGTATTGCGGGGGGTCAGACTGACCTCCCACACCACCGATCGCCGCGATGCGCGCCCCCCTATGACGTCCAGTCAGGATAACTAAGCCACTTCCCGGCCGTCATTTTGCATATGGCGGTCGGGAAGTGGTTAACAATTTTGTGTAAGAAAAAAAAAATTCTTCATTTTGCAAAGAATTGTGGGAAAAAATTACAACTTCAAAAAACTCACCATGCCCCTTACTAAAAACCTTGGAATGTCTACTTTCCAAAAAGTTCATTTGGGGGGTATTTGTACTTTCCTGGCTTGTTAGGGTCTCAAGAAATGAGATAGGTGGTCAGTACATCGGGTGTGATCAATTTTCAGATTTGCACCATAGCTTGTAGACTCTATAATTTTCACAGAGAATAAATAATATCCACTAATTTGGGTTATTTTTACCAAAGATATGTAGCAGTATAAATTATGGCCCAAATTTATGAAGAAAAATTACAAACTAAAAAAAAGTGTTTTTTTTTCTAAGTTTTCGCTACTTTTCCGCTTATATTGAAAAAAATAAAAAAACCCAGCAGTGATTATATACCACCAAAAGAAAGCTCTATTTGTGAGAAAAAAAATGATAAAAATTTTGTTTGGGTACAGTGTAGCATGACTGAGTAATTGTCATTTAAAGTGTGAGAGCGCTGAAAGCTGAAAATTGGTCTGGTAAGGAAGGGGGTGTAAGTGTCCTGTAAGGAAGTGGTTAAGGCAGGGCAAAAGGGGAAGCTGCCCTAGGCCCTGTCATTGTTGTGGGGCCCAAAGCAGCTGCCTCATACTTGCGAAAATATCCTGGTTTAAATTCCCTTGTCCCTTGAAGTTTTAATCCTGTGCTGTGTCCCGATATCTCAGTGTGAAGTGCTGCTACTAAAGCAGCCCAACTCTGCCCTATCATTGTGTACAGATGACTCACCTGCAGACCCTATGTTTACATGTAAATAACCTGCATTGATATGTAAATATCGGCAGCATTCATGTGTAAATAGTGACAGCCAGCTGCATTGATATGTATATAAAGGGGGCATTCATGTGTATATCATGCCCCCGAGGTCATATTCACCATCACCTATGCTGAATGCTGCCCACTGGGGAGACAAAGGCATGCTTGAAAGTCCACAGCACGTCAGCAGATGTGTGAGGGAGTCATTAATAATTGATGGAACTGCTGTGTATCTGCTAAAGGGCAGCACGTTTCTGTGGTGTCAGGAAAGCGAATTTGCGCTCCCCAGTCCATGGTGAGCAGGCAGTGAGGAGATGATGTGCTGTAACCTCTAGCAACCAATCTGTGGGCAGTAATGATGTGCAGTAACCTCTAGCAACCAATCAGTGAGCATTATTGATGTACAGTAATCTCTAGCAATCAAACAAGCAGAAAGCATGTGCTGTAACCTCTAGCAACTAATCAGTGAGCTGTAATGTGTGCTGTAACCTCTAGCAACCAGCCAGTAAGCGGTAATGATATGCTGTAACCTCTGGCAAACAATCGCAATCACTGCCTGATCTGATTCAGTAAACTGATTTTGAGTCTAGCTACTATTTATTGTATGTCTCAGGGCAGGTGGGGAGTGAAATTGCATGGGGGAGGGGGGGAGGCCCAAGAAAATGTTTGCCCAGGGTCCAATCAATATTAAAGACAGCCCTGATGACATTCATACATTTTCAAAATGCATGACATAAAGTCATTCTCAGGCCACACACACAGTCATAAACCACCTGTAAGAGCTTTATGTGTGGTTCATTTGAGCTGCCAAGTTTTTTTTTTTAAATGATAGAATATACCAGTCCAGATTAAAACTTTTACAGAGGATGGCAGGCAAAATATTACTTCCCCAGACACATTTAATAAAATGAAGGATTTTTTATTATTATATATTTTATTGTTTTTTTCTATTACCTTATACACTTTTTTTATATGGTTTTATATTATTTTTCTATAGAAGGGAGCACCCTTTCTATTGGGGGGACTGGGGCAGTTGCCCCTTTTGTCACCTTATAAACCTGGCACCAGTGGCCACCAGCCTGCTGCCCGCCAGCCCCACACTTACCCCATTTGGTTCGCGGGCAGCTTCCCTTGTTTCTCCTCCTGGCCAATTCAGTCGCTTCCTGTCCTGATTGGCCAGGTGGAGAAGCAGGAAGACAATAGCGAATATTCATTCACTAATTTCATAAGTGGGTGAGCCCAACCCTTTTGAAGCAAATTAGAGCCTCCTCCTCAAATCATGTGCTTTTAAAAATAAAAAACCCTCATAGAACTCTAGGCACCCGGTGCCCCGCATGGAGATTAGGGACCACCGGATAGAGATTGGGGGGTGGTGCCTCTTATGGACTGGCCGCCGCTGCCTGGCACTGCCAGGCCCCCAATGCCATATGCACCAAGGTACAAGACCTGCAGTAGAAGGTTAGGGGTAGAGAAGGTGACTCCAGCTAGTTCTCACCCAATTTGTGCCACTGGGAATTCAGCCCTGCATTTAAGCTCAGTGTAGGATTACATTTTGAAGATCTGGGCTGTCCTGTTCTCATGCCGTAAGAGAAATGGGCTCCACCGACACTATCTTGACCCATTACATCACTACAGGAGGGGTTTCTCTGAAAGAGATACTAACACCTGCTTATGATCTTCCCCTTACTATGCCATATCGGCAACAGAACCATCTAATGGCAGGCAAGCTAACTGCACCTGTCTACACGCTATGCTTTTGTAGGGTGGTGGTCTCTTAGGGACAAAGGGCTTTTAGGGCTCATTCATACTAGCAGTTGTGTGGTGGTAAGACTTTGATTGAGTCACTTGTTTTACCGTTCCCTATCCAATACCCCTTTAGCTGTAGAGGCAACGATTAGGGGAGTGCACATGCCACAGTCATGATGCTTTGCTTCACGGCTGCAGCAGGAATACCAACTGCTAATCGCAACCCATTCAGATGAATAAGGCTGCTCTGCAACCATGTGTTACACCTTCTAGGTAGGTATGTGCTAGAGTGAGGATTTTTCTAGCAGAGTTGGAAAATTTAGGCAGGCCTAGCTGGTTGCTAGGCCTGTTTGTTTTCATTCTGGGCTGGGAGTGGCTCTGGGTAGGGCTGGGTGATTTACAGGTGGTGTCATCAGGACCTCCCATTTCTTTCCAGAAGCTTCTGGAGTTTTCTGGGGCGAGAGGGGGAGAGAGGTGGGAAGGGGAGGTAATTTGGTATTCTGTATCCCAAAGGCTGTATTTTTTAACATTTTTATTTTGAACATGTGACCAGCAGCAGAGGACTAGAAGCTCCTCCTGCTTATGTTTCCCTGCAGACAGGCTGGAATTGATCTGAGTCATGTGACAGCTCTATATCAATTAGGAAAAGGGTACTTAGATGTTTTTTGTTTTTTATTAAAATGATTACAGTGCCATCATCTACATACAGAAATAGAAGGGGTAATGTGAACAGTGTGGATTTAGTAAAAGGATTTGTTATTGCATTTATTGAAATAAAGGGAACAGACGAAGAATGTTTCAGGATGACCTGTTATTGTTTATCTCACCCAATGCAGAAAGACTGGCGTATACGGGAATCGTGCTCTGGATTGGACTCAATCAGCTGGATACCACTTCTGGGTGGCAGTGGTCGGATGGCTCCCCCTTTGCCTTTGTCAACTGGAGATTAAGTACTGTATCTATATTTTTCTATCCTTACAGTATATAAAAATCTTGGTACATTGTTTGTTATGCAACATCAGACAAGTTAAAGATCTTGTTTTGCAATGTTAAGAATAAATGTTTATTTAGCCTGTTATGGAGGAAATGCGTGTGCAGACCAAGCATTCCTGAGGCCCTATGTGCTATCCTGTAGTCTTGTGTGGAGGATCATATATCCATTTAATCCAGATGACCAAATTAATCTATAGCCTTGTGAGACTAATAAACTGTATATAAAATACATGAGAGAGTAGTCAACCCAACATTTCATATTCCTGATATGTGCCTGCTGTACCATGTACATGTATGAGAATGCATCCTGTTCTCTTTCTATTGCTTCCTTTGTATGAAATCCCTGGTGGTCCTGCCAGTCCCTCTGCTTTTCTATTAAAAACTGACCACACTAAGCAAGAGAGCATGGTCAGTTCTCCAGCTATGCTGGGAACTCAGCCTGCTCTCCTCCAATAATCAGACTTTTCCTCACAATCCCCCGCCCCCCTCACAGCCATTCACTTTTCTGGGAAGATCGGTGTACTGCTGTTTCTTCTCCCCCCAGAGAGAAAGTGATCACTTTTAAAAAGGGGGAAAATTGTTTATAATCTTTTTATACCTATACACAAATGTTTTGCCTTTCATTTATAATTTAAACTGAATGGGTTGTTTTACAAAGTGAGAGTTTACATATACTTTAAGTCCTCATGCACACTGGACGCTATAAAGACTCCAGCAGCGTTAGCTGTAGAAAGCTGTAGCTGTAGAATGAGTCTTGCAGCATTTTTGCTCTAGCGCATTCAGCGTTTTTTAGCTGTAGCGCCTTTTTTAGCAAAACTATACTCAAAAACGCTAATAAACGCCAAATAGCCACGTTTTTCCGCTTTTATCGGAGTTAGAGCATTTTTACAGCTGAAAAACTCCTTTCAAAACCATAGTTCTTGGGGCTTTTTTCCAGCCAGAAAACGCCCCTGCCATAAAACACTGATAATGCTGTGCATGGACACATAGGATAACATGCTGGAGAGTTTACTGGCTGTAGAAAAAAATGCAACAGATGTAAAAACGTCCAGTGTGCATGAGGCCTAACGCTTCTCTCTTTTAGAGACATTTTTCACTTTTATTCTATATGCCTCTGAATGCAACTCTATTTCAGCCAATGTGTCCATGTACATTGTGGCATTTAGATTAATATTTTATAGCAGCTTCAGGGGGATTTAAAAAATGCCCCGAACCTGCACCCAGCAGTAACAACAGATCTCCCAGCAGCCAGCATCAACAGATCCTCCAGCATCAATAGACCTCTCTCTCAATAGTAGATTCCTACCAGCAACATAAGCCCCCCCCCCCCACAAACATAGATTCCCCCACCAGCATCAACAGATCCTCCAGCATCAATATACCTCTCCCTCAATAGTAGATTCCTACCAGCAACCTAAGCCCCCCCCCAACAACCATAGATCCCCCACCAGCAACAATAGACCCTCACACAAAAAAAGATCCCCACTAGCGACAATAGATTCCCTCAGCAGCCAGCACACCCCACACCCTTTGCTATTACTTGCATTCAGTGCTGGAGGTGCTGGAACTGCGTTCCCCCACGTTTACGCTGAAGAAAAAGCCTGGTTGAGGACTATTCCTGGGACTGTAGTGCTTCAAGACAGTTCAGACTTAGGCATACAGAAGTATTGAGAGTTGAGAGTGCAGGCTTCTGAGAAAATCAGTGTGCCAATCACACAAGCAGAAACTGGCATTTCCGAGGGCATTCAGTGTACAGAACGTCTGCAGGTTTAGAAAATTACAGGGGCTGCAGATTGAAATGGAAAGGTAATTTTTAATTATATTGAATTAAATAATGGTTTGTGCAGCCATTTTATATGCTATATTAATTGTTTTTTTTAGGAAAGTGGACTTTTTCTTTAACAGACCAAAATGGAGCAAAGAAGGGAATTTTGTTGTTAGGGTTTACATTCACTTAAAGGAGCACACCAATCCAAAGCGATCTGCCTAGTAAAAGATTATTGGGAATATTTTTATCACAATTGTGAATTAATAGTTGATTGATTTATCATTGTAAAATAATTACGTATATATGACATCTATCATTTTAAAGGCTAAGTTCACCTTTTTTTTCTAAGATCCAGCTCCCCTATGTACCAATATACCATTCATGTACTGTACAGTTGTTTCACAAGTTCTCTCTCTGAATTTGAGAACAAGGCCTTATCTCAGCCAAGGCTAGATTTTTCAGATCTCTTCAGAAACTCCCTGGTATACAGACACAGACAGACTAGCCAGTAAGACACAGGAAGGAGTTTACCAGCTGACCTCATTAGCACACTCTTCCTCATCAACTAAGTTTTCACAGTACCTCCGGCATTCCTCCCTGCATTTGTCTGGCATCCCAGTGTCCCTTTAGACGGGCTCAGGCTGCATGCTAAACTCCCTGGGGCCACATGCAGCCTATGGGACACCCCTGATGTAGTGCAAGGGTCTGCCTGACTGGATACAGAGTGATTGGATTGATGGTGTATCCTCCTATTATATAGATTTGGTAAATCTAAAGGACATTGTGCAGAGATTGTACAATCAGATTGTATAGTGCAAGGGTCTCCAAACTTTCTAAACAAAGGACCAGTTTACTGTCTTTCAAGCTTTAGGGGGGCCAGATTTTGATCAGTGAGAGTAGAAAATGTCCTGGCGTCAGAGGGAGAACACAATGCCTCATCGTTGGTGTCAATGGGAGGAATATTGCCCCATCATTGGCATCAATGGGAGGAATATTGCCCCATCATTGGCATCAAAGAGAGGAATAGTGCCCCATCATTGGCATCAATGGGAGGAATAGTGCCCCATTTTTGGCATCAATGGGAGGAATATTGACCCATCTTTGGTATCAGTGGGAGGAATAGTGGCTCGTTATTGGTGTCAATGAGAGGAATAGTGCCCCATCATTGGTATCAATGGGAGGAATAGTGCTCCATCTTTAGTATCAATAGGAGCAATAGTGCCCCATCTTTGGTATCAATGGGAGGAATAGTGCCCCATCTTTGGCGTCAATGGGAGGAATATTGCCCCATCATTGGCATCAATGGGAGGAATATTGCCCCATCATTGGTGTCAATGGGAGGAATAGTGCGCCATCTTTGGCATCAATGGGAGAAATAGTGCGCCATCATTGGTGTCGGTGGATGGAATAGTGTGCCATCATTGGTGTCAGTAGGAGGGAATAATGCCCCAAGGGCCAGATAAAAGCAAGCAAAGGGCCACATCCGGCACCCGGGCCACAGTTTTAAGACCCTTGGTATAGTGTATGGCCACATTTATGTACCTAAAATTACCTATTTGTGCTTTCAGTGTCATTAATTGTTAATGGCACACAAAACACAGAAGCCACATATAAAAAAACAGATGGCAAATGGAGGAGAAAATGTGCAAAAATGTCCCATAAGCTCCTTTGCCACTTGTAGTGCAGCCCATTGAAATCAACAGGCTGCCCTATGTGTGCCACTGGAAAAATGCGCCAAAAAACATGCGCTCCCACTACTGTAGGTGTGAATGGAGCCTAAAAGTGAAATTAGTGCATTTACACAAGAACAATGAGGCTCCATTCACATCTGTGTGTTTCCAAATGCATGGCAAACTGCACAGAAAATGTTTCAGAAATGCTGCAAATGTGCATCGTGCTTGTGTGGTAATTTAAGGAAGAATCAATGCGCTTTGCTTAACTGAAAGACAAGACAGCCGCCAGCACAACACCATGACAACCAGTGCAATTAGTAGGAATAATAAAAGCGCAGCACTATCTCTGAATGCTATATCTGAGCATAATGAATAGTATCCTAATTAGCAAAAGGTATATCTGCAGTTACAGTCAATATGGGCTATTCACCACATAGTACAAGAAGGTGGTAAACATATACAACACACTCAGGTATTTAAATAGGGTCGGTATACTCAGTTCGAGTCCAAGATGCCAATAGACAAAAATGTGACCAGACACATCAAGGTAAACCAAACCCACACATAGCAGATAATAAGTGATGGATATGAAATCAATCAGTTCATATAGATGAAAAGAGGTAAGTATGAGGTCCCAAACGGTGAGCAATGGGTGAATATAAAATCTCCACCAGTACATCGATCACTCCAATCCCATGTGTAAATGTGATCCACCACCAGGTGCAATGAACACTTACCGGAAGCCGGTAACAACCAGCATATGAATAACTCAAGCAAGAATGGGGCCTCTAATAGATTGAAATAGATTGCCAGGTGCGGATTACCAGATATAATTCGGACAGTGAGCACCAAAAATCCAAGGTCCAGGTCACCATCGATACAGCATCATGAAACTCAATCATCCATGCAAGAAAGCAAAAATCTCGCCATAGCATAAAATCCCCCTGAACAATGCTACTGACGTTACATTTGATGAGCTCACTTTTACTACACTTGATGTAAGTTTTTATACCGTTTTTTAAATAAATTCTACAGGGATTTTAGGCTATGGCGAGATTTTTGTTTTCTTACATGGATGATTGAGTTTCATGATGCTGTATCGATGGTGACCTGGACCTTGGATTTTTGGTGCTCACTGTCTGAATTATATCTGGTAATCCGCACCTGGCAATCTATTTCAATCTATTAGAGGCCCCATCCTTGCTTGAGTTATTCATATGCTGGTTGTTACCGTCTTCCGGTAAGTGGTCATTGCACCTGGTGGTGGATCACATTTACACATGGGATTGGAGTGAACTTGTGTGGTCATTACTTGTTAAAAGCTCACGGAGTGCAGCAAACACATCAAAAACTGCGGTAATGCTCCCTGCTCTGCTCCAAAAAAAAGTTCTGAAGCTTCTCTGGGGCGTTTGTCGTAAGTAGGGCATCCCATTCAAGTGAATGGACTGCCTAAAGCATGACGAGTGAAAACGCTCCAAAACACCCAAAACAAACACATGAGGGAATGTGAGTTTTCACTACGTGGAGATGTGAACGTGGCCTGACAGCTGAGTGTCTCCGTCCACTCCCGCCTATGTACTTGTATAAAGATGGCCATACACTATGCAATCTGATTGTGCAATCTCTGTACAATTTTCTTTAGATTGAACAATGGAATAGGAGGACACACCTGAACAAGCCATTCAATTTGTATCCAGACAGACCCTTGTACTACATAGCTCATGAGAGATCTAAAGGAGTTTGTACAATCAGATTGTATATTAAGTTGGTGGGAGGTAGTATTATAATGAGGAAGGCGTGGTCCAGACCCTACCACGCCCTCTTCTGTGATGCAACAAGGAAGTAAAGGCTTCTGGGAGATGACCTAACAGGAAGTGATTGCTGATACACGCTACAGGAAGTGATGGAATCTGTTTAAAAATACAAATAAACTGACGAGATTCTAAATATGCTGTGGATAAGATAAGTAAGAGAAAAGCACATTGGAGTGGTTGGGCCAAAAATGGCATTGGAAATGCTTCTATCTATTATGAAAAGTGAAATTCTGCCAGAAAAGGTGAACTTATCCTTTAGTGTCTATGGATGTGTGCCTTGCCACTGCTCTTTATTGAGTAACCATAATGGAATTTATCATGATTTGGTTGATTCTGATCTATGACTTGATGTGCAGATTTTAAACAATATTTGACTGGGCAGAAACAAGTCCTTGACACAACATCAAACAACACCTGGAAAAGCTTGAGCGTACCCTCAGAAGTCCGATTGCCATATGCCTGTAAGAAGTATCTTACGCCAAGACAACATGACATCTTTGGTGAGTCGGGGAAATAGTCAGGGCTAGTTTACACAGCTTCAACGCTCATTAAAGCTCATACAGCTTCAACAAGTTTTAATGATGTGTTTTTGAGGCTTCCGCGGTGCTTCGAAGAGGCTTCAACAAGGCTTCGACGAGGCTTCAGTGATTCACTTTTGAAGCCTTGTTGAAGCTTGGCCGATGCCCTGTGTGTTTGTTGATATCTCACACCTGCAATTTCTCCAAAACAAAGCGAAGCTAAAGCTGAATCACAACCTCTGAAAAGCAGCAGGTGCTTCAAGCGAGCTTAAAACAAGCTTCCTCATAGACTTCTATGGAGGCGTTGGAGAGGCTTTGAAGCCTGGCTAAAGCTACATGGGGTATAATTTTTGATGCAAAGCTGAAGCGCAGCTAAACCAGCGCAAGGTGTAAACAGGGCTGTAAGCTAACCATTTTATTTAGTGACATGAGCTTTGACTGGCAATTGCACGGTCTTGCGGCGTTGTACCCAAACGAAATTTGCGTCCTTTTTTCCCACAAATAGAGCTTTCTTTTGGTGGTATTTGATCACCGATGCGTCATTTCTGATCGCTGCTATAAACAAAAGAAGAGCGACAATTTTGCAAAAAAACCCAAATTTCTTACTTTTTGCTAAAATACAAATCCAAAAAAAAAATATAAAAAAACATTTTTTTTCACCGGTTTTGGCCGATTTATATTCTTCCTCATATTTGTGATAAAAAAAATCGCAATTGGCGTTTATTTATTGGTTTGCGCAAAAGTGGTCGCGTTTACGGATGATGAGAATTCATTTTTGGGGTTTTTATTTTTTTATTTTTTACTAGTAATGGCGGCGATCTGCGATTTTTAGCGGTACTGCGATATTTCAGCGGACATGTCGGCACATTTTGACACTTTTTTTGGGCCATTGGCATTTATACAGCGATCAGTGCTATAAAAATGCACTGATTACTGTGTAAATGCCATTGGCAGTGAAGGGGTTAACCTGCACGGGGCGCTCTAAGGGTTAACTGTGTTCCCTGGGCGTGTTCTTACTGTGTGGGGACTGCCCTAGCCGGGGAAGGGAAGTGGTCACAGCCTCCATGTACAGGAAGGCTGTGATCACAGCCCTTCCCCCTTCACAGAACGGAGGTCCGTGTTTACTTACACGGACCTCCGTTCTTTCACTCCGGGGGGGGCATCGCGGGTGGCCGGCGGAGATCGACTCCGCCGCACCCGCTCCCTGGCCCTCCCCGAACACAGTGAGCGCGCGGGCGCGCCTCCGGTGGTGCGCGCGCGCTCACTAAGCTCGATCCCGCAGCCGCCGTCGTATGACGGCGTTTTGCGGGAAAGAGCCACCTTGTCGCCGTCAATTGCGGACCAGCGGTCGGCAAGCGGTGAACAACGCCTGTCTGATGCCCTGTTTTGAAGCAAGTGTAAATGAGTCCTTAGGGCTTGTGTTCATGGGCTTCTGAAATGCTTTGAGTTCATTGCAAGTGCAGTTCACCTGCCTTGACTTGTCTGTTTGTATTCCTAGGGATTTAGTAGCAAGGGCAAGGAGGCATAGTGTTGGAATACGCTGTTCATGTATTTTGTGCAACAACTACATCAACAAGTAGATGGCAGTGTTTATAAATTTTTAGCTGCATCTACGATAGAACTCTGTGTCTTTTCGCTATAGTAATGTTCCTGTTTCCTGTCTGCAGATAAGCAGTAAATATACTGCTAAGATACTGTAAGATAAGCAGTAAAGCCCATGTGGACTGTACGGTATATGTCTGTTCTGTAGGGCGATATATAGAACTTCTAATACACAGACCCATCTAGCAGCACATCAAGGCAAGCTTAGGAGGCTGGAGTATTGTGTAACACCACATCCTCTTCGGGACAAGCCTGGGAAGCTAAAGGACCCTTCTGGAAGGGTTTCTCGGAATAGTTATCTCCTTCCCTGACCTACATCACTGGCAATGAAGCATCTAGTGATTGGGAGGGGTGAAATAAATATTCATAACACTTATTGTTTCTTCTTGCTTTATCTACACTCCCCAGCTAGAGGCATAAACTTGAATGGGAAGTGTAGCAATAGTAGAGAAGCAAACAAATGCGTGTTGACACTGGCCCATACTGATCTTTTCATCTCACATAAACCTTAAAGTTGAAGTCCAGGAAATTTTTTATTTTCCCATGCAGTGGGGCTGTGCCCACACTGCATGGGTTAACTGCTAGTTTTCGTCTAGGGATTGGAGAACAGAGATATACTTACCTAATCCTCCCATCACAAGTCTGGTCCCCCCCTCGGTCTAACGGTCTTGTGTGGTGGACTGTTCCTGATGTCATCCCCCCCCATAGACTTGCTCTGGATGTGAAGATGTCAGGAACAGCCCACTGCTGGATCCTGGGGGAGTAACCATTTGCTGCTGGAGCAGGGGATCGGGTGAGTATACAGCTTTCTGGTCACCCCTTGGCAAAACAAGCAGTTAACCCATGCACAGCCCAACTGCATGGGAAAAAATGCCTAGAGTTCATCTTTACATGTCTCTGTGCTCTACCCATGCAGCACATAACTTCTTTCCTCTCTCTATCTCTCCACTTAGCTGCCTGGTGTAGAAGCATCATGTATGATGAGTAACTGGAGCCAAATGCTACCCAGGGATTTTGTTCTGTTTCAAATGCTGCTTTGACATACCTCCTTAGACCCAATTTGTCCAGAAAGTATGGGGACTTGCTGACTTGGAACCATCCACAGGCAGCTTAAAGTGGTTGTCAACTCATAATAACCACTTTAAACTACAGGTAAGCCTATAATGAGGCTTACCTGTAAGTCCCAGGAATATCTCCTAAACCTGTACGGTTTAGGAGATATTCCCTATATCTGCATGTGCCGACATCATCGGCACATGCGCACTGAAGAATCGGCCCCTGGGGTAGCCCAGGGTGCTGTTTCTTCTGTTGATGTGCCATAAATGATGGCTTCCGTGCGGCTCCGTCAATCACAGTGCTGGAGCCCACGCTGTGATTGGACGGAGCCGTGGACCTGGAAACGGCATGTCTCCGGTCACAGCGGTGTGCCGAGACCACTGCAACAGCTTTGTTCCAAGGTAAGTATTTCATAATGAGCTAGTATGCTATACTAGCTCATTATGCCTTTCGCTTAGCAGTTTTTTTTTTTTTGGGGGGGGGGGGACTTTACAACCACTTTAACTTTTCAATGAGACACAGAAGTTGAATCCAACACAATTTACTTGTCTGCTACAAGATGTCAGCATACTACAGAAAAATGATAACTTCATGCAGTTCAATACAAGACATATAAACTACATGAAAGTGTCAGCACAGCTATAGACTTCCCATGTAATAGCGCAGATTGGCCCAATGCTGTCACATTGAGTCGCATGCTTCACTATCAGGAATTTACTGCAGCTGCCGGTGCTGCACAGAGTAGAGAGGCAGCAGAGGAAAGGTAAACATATGTTGTGGCATATGGGGGAGAAAACCTGTTGCTTTATCTAATCTTTATGTAGTATATCTAAAGCCAAAACTTTATCTTTTGTTTTGGCTAGAGTAGTAAATGGTTAAAACCCCTTTATCAAGATCTTTTTTTTTTTTTTTTTTGCTGTGTGTCTGTGTAGGGAGCTTTCCCTTCATTGGACCCAAGATACAAGAATGTTTACTGCAGTGTCGGCAACCTACGGCCCGCCGCCGCCGCTAAATGTCCATCCCCTCAGTGCACGTGCACCCAGCCCGCGGACGTTTTAACCCCAGTCGGCTTTCTTGGGATAACAACTGATGCTGCTAAAGAAGTCGCTCGGCTGTTTTCCAGAGTAGCAGGAGGGGACATCCCTCCCCCCTCTGCGGCCTGCCCGGGCTCTCCCGTCCCACAAGAGGCCCAAGCGACCAGCCAGCATTTCCCCCGGCTAGCCGGAGACCCGAACAAGGAATTGGCTTCGATCAGGTTTGTCATGACATCACTCCCGGTTTACAGGAGACTTATAGACCACCAATCTCTCCATAAAGAGTACCTGTCACTGCCTATTACTGTCACTAGGGATGTTTACATTCCTTCTAACAGCAATAAAAGTGATCAAAATTTTTTCTTTAAAGGGACAGTGTAAAAATAAAAAATATTAAAGAAAAAAAAATTTAAAGCGCCTCATCCCTCGTGTGCAGAAGCAAACGCATACGTAAGTTACGACCGCAAATGTAAACAGTGTTCAAACCACACATGTGGGGTATCGCCGCAATCATTTTAGAGCAAGACCTCGTCTGTAACTCTAAACTGGTAACCTGTAGAGATTTCTAAAGCATTGCCTATCGAGATTTTTAACTAACATGCGGGGGGGGGGGGGTGTAAAGTAAAGGGGTCCTGAGGTGCGGGGGCTCTGTAAAGTAAAGGGGTCCAGAGGTGCGGGGGCTGTGTAATGTAAAGGGATCCAAATTATTATCTTCATTTATTAGCAGGTGAATGTGGCCCTCCATGCATTCACATACATCGAATGCGGCCCTTAAGTTTACTGCTTTGTTGGAAACAAAATCATTTTGGCTAGAGTTCTATTTCTGCAGATCCTAAGATACTCCTACTGCTTATAAATCAGTTTTAATCTGTGCTATATGTTTATTTTACTAAAGTAATACTTTTACTTTCCCTGTTTAAAGCTAAAGTGCTATTAAACCCTCAGGCTCAGTTCACATTCATGCGGGAAACACAGCGAATCCTGTGCCTCTTGATGTCTTGATATGCTGACACCTTAAGAGTTCCCTCCACTTAAAGGGAAATGAAATG
>BLSH010001434.1:1214444-1225034 GCA_018402905.1 Glandirana rugosa
AGGTGCGGGGGCTCTGTAAAGTAAAGGGGTCCAGAGGTGCGGGGGCTCTGTAAAGTAAAGGGGTCCAGAGGTGCGGGGGCTGTGTAATGTAAAGGGATCCAAATTATTATCTTCATTTATTAGCAGGTGAATGTGGCCCTCCATGCATTCACATACATCGAATGCGGCCCTTAAGTTTACTGCTTTGTTGGAAACAAAATCATTTTGGCTAGAGTTCTATTTCTGCAGATCCTAAGATACTCCTACTGCTTATAAATCAGTTTTAATCTGTGCTATATGTTTATTTTACTAAAGTAATACTTTTACTTTCCCTGTTTAAAGCTAAAGTGCTATTAAACCCTCAGGCTCAGTTCACATTCATGCGGGAAACACAGCGAATCCTGTGCCTCTTGATGTCTTGATATGCTGACACCTTAAGAGTTCCCTCCACTTAAAGTAAGGGGCCAATTTCAACCCCTGAAAAACAACCCTACACCATAATCCTCAACTCAATAGAACACCTTTGGGATGAATTAGAGCAGAGACTGCAAGCCAGGCCTTCTCGTCTAACATCAGTGCCTGACTTCACAAATGCTCTTCTGGAAGAATGGTCAAAAATTCCCATAGACACTCATAAACCTTGTGGACAGCCTTCCCAGAAGAGTTGAAGCTGTTAGAGCTGCAAAGGGTGGGCCAACTCAATATTGAACCCTACAGACCAAGACTGGGATGCCATTAAAGTTCATGTGTGTGTAAAGGCAGGTGTCCCAATACTTTTGGTAATACAGTGTATGTGAACCGATACTCAAACTCTCAGTTGTTTAGGCACTTTCAGCAGCTGATTTAATTACTTATTCAGTATGCAGCTTCTTTATCTTGGCCTCATACACACGGACGTTTTTTTGACGCCGGCGTTTTCTGCCGTTTTTTGCAGCTCTCCATGTTAGTCAATGGCCCCATAAAAATGTTGGCGTTTTTGAGCTGTAGATGGCGTCGGCGTTGGTGAGCTGAAAGTAGAACCCACGGCCATCGCGTTCTGAGGCTGTAACGTTTTGGCGTTTTTTGACGCCGACGCCGCAAAACGCCAACTAACGCCAACAAATGCCAACTAATATTGTACCGGCGTTTTCCGGCGTTTTTTGACGCCAACGTTTTTAGGTTGAAAAATAGCAGAGGGGTGATTTTTTTTTTTTAAAAAAGCGCGTATTGACGCCGACGCTCACTTACGCTCACTAACGCCGATGCATAACGCCGAAAAACGCCTTTTTTTTTTTTTTTTTTTTTTTTTTTTCCTTGACGTCGGGCCCGACGTTTTGTTTATTTTTAAAGATACGCCCGTGTGTATGAGGCCTTAATCTTTGCCCAGGTTCCTGTTTAAGCAGGTGCCGTGACAGGTTCCCTGTTTCAGGGTGGCTCTCTTCTCTTGCAGCATTCTATGGAGCCACCCTTGTATGCAGAGAAGTTGTGTTTATCTACACTGCTTGCATCAATAGAAACACACAGCCCTGTAGCGTAGGTTAGCAAGGCACTCTGTGCCACTCATCCCCCCTCTCCTCTCCAAGTTAACAGACTGACTTAAGACTACACTTTCTACTGGCAGGGCTGCTTTTAAAAATCATGGGGCCCGATACAGACTACCTGCCAGGGCCCCCCACCAGCCGAACACAGGACACAGATTTATCAGTCCCTTTCTCTGCAGCCTCAGCTGCACAGATGAATGAATACAAAGCACTCTGAGGCTTCCTGCTCATTCACAAATTGAAGCATAGTAAACACAATTTACTATACTTCAGTGATAAATGGACACAGGAGTGATTGGTACCAATCGCTCACTGTGTTCGTTCAGGAAATTAAGGGGCCAGTAAATTACATATTTACTGACCTCTTCCCCTGCTCTCCATCCTGAAACATCCCCCTGTGTGCCGGTAGCAGCTGCAGGTGGAAGAGGAGGGAAGCCAGGAGTGCTGTGGAAGAAAGGGGCACACGGGGGACCCAAATAGCAGATGCAAGGGGTGCATGTGCTAAGACCAATCCCTCTGCAGTGCAGCCAGAGGGAGAAAGAGGAAGAGAAGCTGGCACCACTGAAGGGGAGGCAGAAGAGGATTGGTGTCTGCAATAAGACAGTACAGCCGGCCCTCCTGCAGCAGGTGCCCTGGGCCCCCCTTTTGAACTGATGGGGCCAGGCCCAGTACAGGAGGGCTGACTGTGCTGTCTTGTCAGCGGCCCTGTGCACTGGTATCTTTTTCCTTTTAAAGAACAGAAGTTCAGGAAAGCAGCACTGAGAGGGCAGGAGTCAGTGTCATTAACAGTTGTAAACTGCAAGTGCTGGGATAAGTATTTAACCAAATTGTTTACTGGGGGATGTTTATTTTATGGCGATCAATGTGTTAAGCTAAAAATGCTGAGGATTTAATACGATTTTAATGTTAGAAAAAAAAAAAGTAATGAAAAAAGCAATTGAAGCCTCTGAATACCTGAATACTTACCTCTCTACCAATGGGTGTGTCAGATGATTGTTTCCTGCCGTTATGTCATTACTGTGTCCTATAGTAATGTAGGGGTTGGAGGAAGGACCCCATAGTATGTGGTAGGGGACACAGGCTCTTCTAGAAGGGTGACATTCTGAGGACTATTCCTGGGACTGTAGATCTTCATGACATCAGAGTTCAGACTCAAAGAACTTGAGCATACTGAAGTATTCAGAGTTGAGAGTGCAAAGAGTTTGTATACACAAAGTCACTTTAAATGATTCTATTGGTAAAAGTTGCAATGAAACAAGGAAGAAAGGAATTTGGGACTTCTTTCTTCCTTGCTTCATTGCAACTTTTACCAATATGATAGGGATGGAAGCATATGACCTTACCAGGCCAAGTCTTCATTTAAAGTCCCAATAATTCCCCTCTTACCCTTTCTTTAAATGATTCTATATTGTGATATTATTTTGCCTTGTATCTTCTGCATGAAAGAAAACTGGAAATATTACCCAACGGTGTGTGAAGATCATTGGCTACCCTACAACCGCTACTGCTACAAGCTGCAGAAAGAGAAGCTGAACTGGTCCCAGGCATCTGCTGCCTGCGCCGCCAGTGGAGGGGAATTAATGAAAGTCACGTCGTTGGCACACACCGAGTTTCTGCTCCATCTTCTCCAACATGGTGAGCAGACATGTACTTGGAAAAAAGAATGTCTTTGTTATGTTACTTTTTTAACTTAAAGTAATACTAAATATACACAGCCTGTCAATTAAAGCGGTTGTCTACCCAATTTTACTACTTTTACCTACAGGTAAGCCTATAATAAGGCTTACCTGTAGGTAAAATAAATATCCCCTAAACCTGTACGATTTAGGAGATATTCCCTCTCCAAAATGCTTTGGAGTTACGGCACATGCGCGGTGTATGGCACGGCGCATGCCCCGTATATGTCTCGACAAAGGCCCGGCAGTAGGGGAGACGGGTCCCGCGAGCATACGCGGGAGTGACTTCTCGCGGCTCCGGCCAGTCACAGCGCCGGAGCCGTGTACTCGGAAGCAAGATTCGGGGGAAGATGTTCGCTCCCACAGAGCGGACCGAGCAGCCCGGTCGGATCTTCGTTTCAAGGTAAGTATTAGTGCATACTAGCTCATTATGCTATTGTCTTGCAGGCTGTCTTTTTTTTTTCAAATGGGTACACAACCACTTTAAAAACAGAGTCTTCAGAATTTTGCTGGTCCGCTCCCAACCTTCAAGGTAATATACATCATTTTATTTGAGAAGCCAGTAGTAGCACAGGAAAGCGCCCAAGGGCTCTATACCCAAAAAAGGGAAATAGGAAACACTGAGGCCTGCAAAGCTCGATCCCGTATTTACAGGGCAGTTATAGACCTAGATGTTGCAGTATTAGAGTAATAGAGTGGGCCTCAGATCTGTATGAGCTGTATGCTGTATGCTCCCATGGGACACAACATCTCTCTTCGGCTATCCAGATACAACCATACTGCCACAGATCTGAGGCCCACTCTATTACTCTGATACTGTAGCATCTAAGTCTATAACTGCTCTGTAAATACAGGATCGAGCTTTCAAGGCCTCAGTGTTTCCTATTTTCCTTTTTTGGGTATAATACCCTTGGGCGCTCTCCTGTGCTACTACTGGCTTCTCAAATAAAATGATGTATGTTACCTTAAAGGTTGGACGGACCAGCAGAATGTTTAAGACTGTTTTTAATTGAGACATGGGATGTTCATCTGTAGCACCATTTGATCGATCCTGAAAAATGCCTCTCACATCCCTGATGAAGGAGATGCGCAATCTCTGAAACATGTCAGCTGGAGGAAGGTATACTTTATCATAATCACACTCATACAGTTGGTGTATCTAATGGCTGTTCATACCATGTGTCTGTTTCTTTTATCCAGTGATGTACCAATAAAATGACTTGTTTTTAAGAAATGTATTTCTCAATTAGTATATAATTTAGTGCCTAGAACGTCCCATCAATAGGGGAACCCCCATCTTCTTAGATGGATAGAGATAGTAGAAGACTTAGTTGATTGCCAGATATCAGCCCAGTCCTCAGGCTCCAGCAGGACATCAAGGTCAAATGCAGTCAATATAAAGCTGAAAAAAATTCTCGCTGTCACAAACAGCAAGCAGGCAGGATCTTTATTACAGAAGAGACATGGAATGCCTCTTCTGCAGTAAAATACACCTACCTGCTTGTTCTCTGTCTTCTCTGACATGTAAATTGAGCTGCCCATATGCATCCCAGCTTACATTGCCCGCACGGTCCCTGTGTGCCAGGATGACTGACTCTAGAACATGAAGACTGGTACCCAGAAAAAGATGCCTGTGCCAAGAGGGGAGGAAGCTGCACTGCTGATGGAAAGGCAGTCATGCACCTAGAACAAGTATGCATATCCCCCAACTGGCCCCGACTTCGAGGGACTGTCCCTGATAAAGAACAATGTCCCTCTGTCCCCTTTTCCTCCTCATTTGTCCCTCATTTTGGCCTGATCTATATAGTTGTATATAAAATGCACTTTCAATCTATCAGAAAATGTTTCCCAGTGCTAAACCTTTCATGTAACTTTCAAGAGCCAATATAAAGGAATAGTAGTGGTAAAAAAAAAAACCTGGTGGGTTTAGGCTGGGTTCACACCGGTATGACAAATGCTCCGACTTTGGGAGAATATGTCGCATAACATGTAAGAACCAATGTTTCCCTATGAGAGCCATCTTAACTGGTCTGACACAAGTCGGTCCAACTTTGAAATAACTTCCTGCACTACTTTGGTCCGACTTTGGTCCTACTTCAGCCCATTGAATATCACTGAAGTCGGATCATCATCTCAAAGTGGTTGCATCCCCCTGTCGCTCATTTTTACCTACAGGTAAGCCTTATTATAGGCTGCACGGTTTAGGAGATCTTCACCTTGCATGCAGCCCTTGACGTTGGCGACACATGCGCAGTGTAGTCCCGGTGAAGACCCTGCCCTTGCCGAAAAGGAGGGCTCACATCACTGGAGCCGGAAGGAACCCCTGAGGGAAGATGTCAGGGATTGAGAGGCCCGGTCGGATCTTCGTTCTCAGGTAAGTATTTCATAAGGAGGTAGTATGCGGTGCATACTAGCTCATTATGCCTTTGCCTTACAGTTTTGTTTTTTTTCTCCTAAGTATACAACCGCTTTAACTGATCCGACTTTGGCATGGGACTTGTGCTCTGAGGATCTTGAAGGGGAGCCCCACGCCAAATAAAAAAAAAAATGGCATAGAGTTACCCCTTTAAGACCATACCAGACCCTTCGGTCTGGTATGGATTTCAAGGGGAGCCCCGCGCCAAAGAAACGGTGTGGGGTTGCCCCCAAAATCCATACCAGACTGAAGGGTCTTGAAGGGGGAACCCTATGCCGTTTTTTTTTTTTTAATTTGGCATGGAGTTTGCCCTAAATATACATACCAGACACAAAGTGCCTGGTATTGTCGGGATCAAAGTCCTATCTCGTTCATTGAAGTCGGATGGAAGTCAGACTTCAAGTCGCAGGGCAAAGTAAGATCCACAGTCGTACAACTGTCGTGTCGTACCAGTGTGAACCCAGCCTGAACTAATATTTTTTTTTATTTTGTTATAATTCTCCTTTAAGGGGGCATAGAAGGGGTGTGTCCGATGCCTACATACTTTTGCTAATAGGTGTCCCTCGTTCCTATCTCAAAAAGTTGGGAGGTATGAGTATGTAGGCCAAGGGTCCTGACTTCACTATGACTTTCCAATCCCAGGTGAGTCAGTGAAGTCAGGAATGGCCAGGCAGGTAGCCATGGAAGCACCCATATTTCTCTCATTGCAGGTTTACTTTAAAAATAAAAAAAAAATTATGTTGCCATGTACACGGTGTAATTGCTCTGTGTACTATTCCAGAGAAAGTGACCGAGGCCTGGATAGGAATGACCAGCAAACATAAGGACCCTTTCTTTATCTTTCAATGGTCGGACGGCTCAGCGGTGACCTTCACCAGTTGGCAGAGGCAGGAACCCAACATCAGCCAAGAGGACAGTGACCTGTGTGTGTCCACACAAACATCTGTAAGAGACTTGCTGCTTTGTTTGCTTTACAACATTCCTTATAGATTGAAAAAAGTCAAGTCCAGGCAGTGGAACATATGTCTGTTCTAATAAAACTTTACAGTGCAACTGCACTAACTTTTCTACTACACTGCCAATAACTAAGGGACATATATATTTTTATCATTATCCAGGATTAATATAGTGCCAACAGTTTGCACAGCGCTTTACAACATGAGGGCAGACAGCAGGGTTGCCACCTTTTCTTCAAGCCAAACCTGAACACTTTAGCAGCCTGGAACACCAATGGGTGCCCCAAGGAGCGTAGTAATGCGGTGCGCATAGCATGCCACAGAGAACAGTGTGTGGTGCCAAATTGCCCTTGCTGACATTATCGCCTGCCCCCCCCCAGTGATGCCGAACCTGCCCTCAGACAGCCGCCTGCAGCTCCTGGATGGCAACAGATTTGTGTGTTACCATCTTGGATACTTGGGAAGTCACAGCCCGGTCTGAATAATGTGTTCGGGTTCCAGTCCGCCTTAAACCCAGAGACATGATTCAAAACTTGGACTGTCCGGGTTAATCACGGACAGGTGGCAATCCTAGCAGACACAGTATAGTTACAATACAATTCAATACAAGAGGAATCAGAGGGCCCAGCTCCTTAGAGCTTACAATCTAAGAGAGACAGTCAAGTGATACAAAAGGTAATAACTGCAGGGGATGAGCTGATGGAGAAAGTGGAAATGCAATTGTCAGTTGGAGGTGGGACAGGCTTCTCTGAAAAGAGCGGTTTTCAGGGATCACCTAAGAGTGGACAAAGTAAGAGATAGCCGGATATGTAATGAAAACAAAAACGTTTTATTTAAAAATGTTATTAGTATGTTCATGAAGGGGGAAAGGAGGAACGCGCGAAGGCACAATATAAGCAGGTTAAATTACAGCTTCAACCACTTAGAGACCGTCCACCACATAGATACTGCGGCAGGGCGGTTCTATTGTACAAAGCACTGCAGCGTACTTGTACGTCGTTTCATGCACAAGATACTGTGGGCGCGCGTTGCATGGAGGGGGAGCCAATCAGCGATCTCCGCCGACCACCCACAATCGCTATACAGAGTGGCAGAATGGGGAACTGCCTATGTAAACAAGGCAGATCCCTGTTCTGACAGGGAAGTACACAGATATCGTCTGTTCCTAGTAATCAGGAACAGTGATCTCTGTGTGCTTCCTGTCAGTCCATTCCCCACACAGTTAGAAAACACTTGCAGGGAACACATTTAACCCTTTTATCACCCCTGACGTTAACCTCTTCCCTGCCAGTGTCATTTATACAGTGATCCGTGCATTTTTTTTTAGCAGTGATCGCTGTATTGGTGACACTGGTCCCCAAAAAGTGTCACTTGGGGTCAGATTTATGCACCGCAATGTCGCAGTCCCGTTAAAAGTTTCTGATCGCCGCCATTACCAGTAAAAACAATAAAACAATTTAAAGTCCATAAATCTATCACATAGTTTGTAGACATTATAACGTTTGCGCAAATCAATCAATATAAGCTTATTGGGATTTTGTTCCCAAAATATGTAGAATACATATTGGCCTAAATTGAAGAAATTTCTTTTTTTACTTTTTTTTTTTTTTTTTTGGATATGTATTATAGCAGAAAGTAAAAAACATTGTGTTTTTTCGATATTGTCTGTCTTTTTTTGATTATAGGGCAAAAAATACCTCAGAGGTGATCAATTACCACTAAAAGAAAGTTCTATTTGTAGGAAAAAAGGACAACATTTTTATTTGGGTACAGCGTCGCACGACCGCACAATTGTCAGTTAAAGTAATGCAGTGCCTTATTGCAAAAAATGCTCTGGTCATTAAGGGGGTAAATCCTTCTGGGGCTGAAGTGGTTAAAGTGTTCAAAAAGGAAGACCTTGATTTTTATCTTTTTTTTTTTAATGGTGTACACCGTACAATAATTACACATCTGTGTGGTCGTGTGTAATATGTGTGTTTAGCAGTAACATGTGAGTCTTAAAATTGTTTCTTTGATTATGGTCTAGGATGGAAACTGGAAAGTAAAACCTTGCCATGCAGAACTTCACTCTGTCTGTATGAAGCCTGGACTAGATGTTACCGCAGATGTTGCCGAAGAGACCTGTGAAGAGGTACCTTAAAATGCACTAGAAATAGGCAAAAGCTTTGTGATCTGTTACCGCCAGGGCTTTTTTTCAGCGGGAACATGGGGGAACGCACCTCCCGCACCTGCATAATGGCAAGGGGCGCTGGGGTATGTTGGAGTGTCTATTAATGCTGACTGTTGAGGAATCTATTGTCACTGGAGGGATCTACTGTTGCTGGTGAAGGATCTATTGTTGCTGAGTGGTCAGTGGTTGCTGAGAGTGATCTTCTGTTGAGGGAGGTGTCTACTGTTGCTGGCTGCTGGAGGTTCTATTGTTGCTGGCTGCTGGGAGATCTATTGTTACTGGGGGGGGGGGTATATCGCTCTGGGGGGGGGGGGTAGTGATATAGACTAATCTTTTGTTGCTGGGGGGTCGGCTGGCTGCAGGGGATCTATTTTACTGCTTTTGTCATCATAACACATTCCATACACATTACTTAGCACCACAAAATTATACTTGGTTCTGTAATCTCTAAACTGGGAGGTGGGTATGGGGTGGAACCAAGGGAAGGTGATTGGAGGTGGGTAGGGGCTGGAGACAAGGGGATCTCGGAAGGTTGGAGTACCTGTATCTATTCTCTGAGAAAAAAGCCCTTGTTACCACAGACTTCAGATAATGAACACAGTGCATGACAAAGGGTTTCTAGAGAGCACTATGGGTTAGCTAAAGATAGTGCACAGCAGAAGTTGCCTGCCTTCAGGCTAGTTCCGTCTCTGACACCTAAGATGGAAAGTTAGGCCGGCCTTACATGGATCAAAACCATCCTGTTTAGCAGGGACCAGCTGAATTATTATCCATGTTTGGCCACTGCAGTTGAACAGAAGTTGATCTGGCCATCTGTAGTTTAGTTGCCCTGACGGATAAAAGTCGCTTTATCGGCACTGCAGGCAATGGCCTGCAACACTGATCTGTGTATTCTGACAGCAGGGATGGATGTCTCCCCACTGTCAGAATACAATAGCGTAGCTGGGAGGATTCCCCCATGCACCTCAAATGTGTGGATGGTGAAATTGGTATTGTTTTATTTTGTTCATCCTGGTCTATGATAACCTGGCAGCACCGCCGGATCTGATCCCAGGCTCCCCAATCGCACGGGAGAGCCCATGGAGGTACCTTGTGGGTGGCGGGGGGGGGGGAGCCTATGAAAGAAATCCAGCTGCTAATTAGCCACTAGGGTGGCTTATACATACAGGGAATCGCTATCTGAAAAAAAGATACCGGCATGATTCATCCCATTATAACTGGGGGTGCACCAAGTGGAAATTATGATGCCGAAACCGAAAATGACAGAGTTAAAAAATATATATTTTTTTTATATTTAATTGTATTATATTCAACTTTTTTTATATTAATTAATATCATGAATTTAAATGAATATGCATTTATTGTTGGCCATTATTGGTGCCTTTAGCACAAGAAAAGCTCAAGAAAAATGTATCCCTTTAAAATCTATGTATGTCTTCACACTGGTCTGTTTTGCTTCCGTTGTGGTGTTTAACCACTTGCCGACCGCCGATCGGCGATTGACGGCGACAAAGTGGCTCGTTCCCGCAAATCGCCGTCATACGACGGCGGCTGCGGGAACGTGTATAGTGAGCGCGCGCGCGCCGCCGGAGGCGCGCCCGCGCGCTCACTGTGTCCAGGGGGGGCCAGGGAGCGGGTGCGGCGGCTTCGATTGCCGCCGGCCACCCGCGATGCCCCCCCCGGAACGAATGAGCGGAGGTCCGTGTATGTAAACACGGACCTCCGCTCTGTGTGAGGGGGAAGGGCTGTGATCACAGCCTTCCTTTACGTGAAGGCTGTGATAACTTCCCTTCCCCTGTTAGGGCATCCCCCATACAGTTAGAACACGCCCAGGGAACATAGTTAACCCTTAGCGCGCCCCCTGCAGGTTAAC
>BLSH010001449.1:0-16534 GCA_018402905.1 Glandirana rugosa
AAGAAAAATTACTAATTTGCTAAATTTTATAACAGAAACGAAGAAAAATTCATTTTTTTTACAAAATTTTCGGTCTTTTTTTAATTATAGCGCAAAAAATAAAAAACCCAGAGATAATTGAATACCACAAAAAGAAAGCTCTATTTGTGTGAAAAAAAGGACGCAAATTTCATATGGGTGCAGTGTTGCATGACTGAGTAATTGTCATTCAAAGTGTGAGAGCGCTGAAAGCTGAAAATTGGTCTGGTTGTTAAGGGGGTTTAAGTGCCCAGTTGTCAAGTGGTTAAGTCTATAGAAAGACGACTCCTCCTAACATTACTTCACATGAGGTTTGAAATAGAATTGCACATACAACAATTTTGCTTCTCTGTCAAAAGCACATTGAAACAACATTTACATATAACTAATGTATTACATTATATTTCATACATTTCAGAGCCCAATATTATTCAAAATAGTATTATAATTTCATAATTTCCAACAATTTCCCCTCAATTGCGCTATAACTATTAACTAAAGTCATTCATTTTAAATAATACTTTTCTCTGAAATATTTACAAAACAATAAACAATTTGGTATGTCAGATATTGTACAAAAGCATTTTCCCAATACTCAGTTACATTTTTCACAAGAAAATATTTCAATCTCATTTCACCAAGAAACTATAAATTAATAAATGTATTCATTAATTTTCCATCTAAATTATAACATAATATCATCAAAGAATTCTTCCTTCAACTTCATAAATTGATTCAACTTTTTGTAAAACTCTTATAATTGTAACTATTTTATATAACTATGTTAAATATAAGGAAGAAATAAATAATATCCTTGTTATATCAAAAATCATATTAATCAATAATATAAATTATTCATTAATAAAAATTCTTCCATTCTAGGAAATTTCAATAACCAAATAATTCTACAATATATGCTTTTATGCATTATCCTTGACACTGTACAATATAATAAATAATCCATTCATATGTTGATACATAAAAATATAACTTTCCATAATTCATGTGTCATATTCATTTATATATCTATGTATCTATCCATCCATCTATCCATCTATCCATGACCATTTTTTCTATTTCCCTTTTCCTTATTATGTATTATTTAATTCAACTATAACTCTTATTTAGACATCTAAATCCAATTCTTTTCTTCCACACAAGCCTATGTGTATTTTAACTATACCCTTATTTTTTCTGGATATAATTAACATTTTCTTCATTAAAAATATATATCCATTAATTATTATATTAAATTCCTAAACCTTTCTTTCTTTTTAAAATTAGGATACATTTTGTATTAATACTCCCAAATGTACAATTTATTATACCTCCTTGTTATAACAAACTATCCAACTTTCCCAAGTTATGTGTTCTCTCGAAATGTAATAAAATAAATTCTATGTGTACAATTCTGTATTAATATGTGTTCCTATAAAAAAATAAGAAACCTAAATATAATAACTATAATGTATACCAAATTATCCTCATTATTACTGTGATAATAATCTTTCAAGGATCTAATAAACTTAAAAATATTATGTAGGAGAAAATATCAAATTTCAAATGTCAACACAGAGTTACTTATATTTTTCCTATTATTTCAGTACCATCAATATTTTCAATATCTAAATATCCATAATATGCTCTTATTCATAAAAAAATTCAATAAGAATCACATCCACACTCCCCCTTTCATAATGATCGAACGATCAATTTGACACCTGTGATGCAAGTCCATATGAATAAATCATTGAAGTCCAAGCAAAAATCATAGTCCTTGATAACATAATCAAAAATAATGATGGAATGAAAAAAGCAAAAAAATATGAACAAATAGAGGTCCAGTTGAGCTTTTCATGATCATGATAGAATTAAAAAAATTAAGTACCCATTTTATTTTTACCCAATTCTTTGAACTCTAATTACCTTAAGAATAACAATATAACTTTCCCCAGATGGTATTTGACATTCCTGATACCTTAACTTTAACTACTGGAATAAATTACTAATCATACTCATTTAGAAATAGAAATATCATTCAAGACTTTATTTCTATTGAAAAATTTAGCAACAGCCTAGCAATGTTTTGTAACCATACTTCCGAATTCCTATGATCACCTTCAATCTTTACCTTTTTCTTGAATCATCTTACCCTATTTAGACTTAATAATATTTAAGTATTAAAGATGATAAGAAACATAAAATCTTTACTGAATGCCTAAAATTGCATATATGTCCTTATTAAAACTATTGTCTGACTCCATGGTTTGACATCCAACCCCAATGGAATATGACATAAGTTCATAACAATTTTAACTTTAGTAAAACAATATTATTTATTGCTAGAATTATCTCAATTTATTTAAAAAAAAATAACTAAAAAAACATACTTGTATCCACCTTTAGCTGGTAAGAAAACTAATATAGTCAATCTATATAGATTGCCAAATTCATCAGTAATATATATTTTTATAATTGTCAGGAAGCCCCAATGCGCACACGCATGTGCACATGCGCATCAATGCGCATGATTGTTGGTGCCAGAAGCCCTTTTTAAGCTGGTCTTCCACACTGTCCTGTGGACATTCACCCTATCACGCAGTTGACTAAGCATGGTGTCCGATTTTGCTGGACTGAGGAAGCACAGGTGGCTTTTGAAGCATTGAAGAAGCGATTTACAGTCGCCCCTGTTCTGAGTCACCCTGACTCTGCCCTACCCTACATCGTTGAATTAGATGCCTCTGAAAGCGCCATAGGGGCCATTCTGACACAACGCCAAGGCCTCAAGGAGGCGACGCACCCAGTGGCGTTCTTTTCACGAAAGCCTTCTCCAGCCGAGAGGAATTACGATGTAGGGGATCGGGAGTTGTTAGCGATCAAGGCCGCTCTGGAGGAATGGAGATACTTGTTGGAGGGAGCAGCACACCCGATCCTGATCTACACAGATCACAAAAATCTAGAGTATCTGAGAGCTGCAAAACATTTAAAGCCCCGTCAAGCCTGTTGGGCACTCTTCTTTTCAAGATTTACATTTCACATCACCTACAGGCCCGGATCAAAGAACACTAAGCCCGATACGTTGTCGTGCATGTTTGAGGATCCAAGAAACATTCCAGAGCCAGATACCCTTCTACCTGCCGGTAACTTCTTGCTGTTGCACACCAGTTTGTTGAATCAGTTACAGTCTGCCTCTATAGGATTACATGGTCCCCCCAGAATCACCTTGCAAGCCAGGGATGGACTCCTATGGAATGGCAAACAGATCTTTGTACCCGAGAAGGCTCGGACTAAGGTGCTAGAAGTATGCCATGACCATCCCCTGGCAGACCACTTTGGCATTTACATGACCTTTGAACTGGTGCAGTGTTCATTCTGGTGGCCTAGCCTGGAAATAGATTGTGAAGTCCTGTACCACTTGTATTCGGAACAAGAGCTCCAGAAGCAAAGCATGGGGATTACTCAGACCTGTGCCCATACCTGACAGACCTTGAAAGATGATTTCAAAGAACTTTATAGTCGAACTTCCACCCTCCAACCAGTGCACAGCCATCTTTGTCATCGTCTGTCAAAAATGGCTCACTTCGTTCCGTTGAAAGATACTCCTTCGGCCACAGAGACTGCCAGAGTCTTAAATAAATTGTGAGACTCCATGGTGTGCCTGAAAATATTGTCTCAGATTGTGGTGTTCAGTTCACCTCCAAGTTTTGGAAGGCGTTATGTGGAACTGTGCAGATCAAACTCTTCTTTTCATCCGCTTACCATCCCAGACCAATGGGCAAACCGAGCGCACCAATCAGACCCTGGAACAGTACATCCGGTGCTTCACCTCTTTTGTTCAGGACGACTGGGTATCGTTGCTGCCCTTGGCGGAGTTCACTTACAACAACTCCAACCACTCGGCCACCCAACAGTCTCCTTTCTTTGCCAACTATGGGTTTCATCCCACCTTCCTACCTGACCTTGTTCCTGAATCTTCTGTTCCTGCAGTTCAGGATACCTTGGGCTTCTTCATCCGCAACAACTTGCTGCTACAAGAGACCATTGCAAAGGCCCAGGAGGACAGTAAGATGTCATTTGACAGAAGAAGAAGAGGGGAACTGATTCTGCAACCGAGAGACCAGGTTTGGTTGTCTACAGTCAATCTAAGGTTGGCACGTCCCTCGAAGAAGCTGGCTCCTAGATTCATCAGCCCCTTCCCAGTGAAGAGAAGGATCAATGACGTATCTTTTGAATTGTTCTTGCCAGAATCCTTCAAGATCCATCTGGTGTTTCATGTGTCCCTGTTAAAACCTGCAGTGCCCGACCCATTTCCTGACCGCTGCTCAAGACCTCCGGCACCTATTATCATTAACGGAGATGAGGAATTTGAGGTTGAGGCCATCATTGACTGCAGGAGAAGAAGGGGTCAGACACAATACCTGATTAAATGGAAGGATTACGGTCCAGAGGAGAATTCCTGGGAGCCTGCACAAAATGTACATGCCACAGACCTGATCCATGCCTTCTTTCGCAGAAATCCGCAAAAGAAGAGACGATTGGACACCCAGAGGGTGCCCATAAGGAGGGGGTAATGTTAGGAAGCCCACGGGATGATCCGCGTGCTCTGGCGCATGCGCACAGGTGCATCAATGCGCACGATTGTTGGCGCCAGAAGCCCTATTTAAGCTGGTCTTCCACACTGTCACTTTGCTTCTGCATCCTGTAACCTGTGTTCCTGTACCCGTTTGCCTGTGACCTTGACCCGGATTGTCCTTGTACTCTGCTTGTCTGCTGCCTGCCCTGACCTTGGATTGCCTTGTGACCTGCCTCTGCCTTCTCCTGCCTGCTGTTGTCCGATCGTTCCCGACCCGGCCTACCTGACCCTGCTTTGCTGTCCAGCCAGTCTGCATCAGCATCCTGCTTTGCTGTCCAGCCAGTCTGCATCAGCATCCTGCTCTGCTGCCCAGCCAGTCTGCATCAGCATCCTGCTCTGCTGTCCAGCCAGTCTGCATCAGCATCCTGCTCTGCTGTTCAGTCTGCATCAGCATCCTGCTCTGCTGTCCAGCCAGTCTGCATCAGCATCCTGCTCTGCTGTCCAGCCAGTCTGCATCAGCATCCTGCTCTGCTGTCCTGCCAGTCTGCATCAGCATCCTGCTCTGCTGTCCAGCCAGTCTGCATCAGCATCCAGCCCAGCTGTCTCCAGGACTGATAAGGCACTCTTACCCCACCGTGCTTCCGTAGCCGCTGTATCACTCCCAGCGGTCCATAAGCCGGAGTTGTAGGAGAGGTCTCCCTCTACCGTCTGGCTCACCCTCCAGGTACGTAACAATACTATATTATATATATATATTATCTTATGAATTGTTTTATAAACAAATAAAACAAAATTCAGAAGTTTGATGACAAAAGTGCTCTAAAATGAGTATTTCAGAATTTCTTACATTAGCTTAAAAAAATCAATCAATCTGGTACCTGGATATGCAAAAAGAATATCTAAATTTAAAAAAAACTCCATTCATTACAATATTATTTTTTTTATCTTCACTATTAATTTTTACCAATTTTAACTTAGGACAAGATGTCATAGTCCCCCTCTTTATCCTGTGACTAAATTAAATCTTATAAAATAATTTAATCAGATTCTTGTGTTTTTTTTACCTTTTTTACACTAATTTCGTTTTTCATTTTTTCTCTATATTCTTATTTCTAAAAAAATGTGATCGTGTTGAAATAAGATTGTTTTTTAAAACTAACATCTGTCACACAGTGTGAGTGACTGTCACCCTGACAACGAACCAAATACTCAAATTTAGCTTGCAGTGTAAACACATGTTCAGTAAGTTTATGAATTCCACTGTGCCAATATATGGATCCTTATATACAAGCACAAGAAACCTTCTCAACAAGCGTACACTTAAAATTTGAAAAATGACTAATTACCCAAATGTGACCCTGTCTTTCACACTGTATTACTTTAACCAAAAAATATTTATTCCCTACTTAAACTGACAAACCTTTTTAACATTCAATTGTCACTTTTGGCCAAGCTTGTGAATTAACACCTGTTTTCCCTTTAAAAACACCCTCTGTGTAACATAAGATGTCTTCAAAACAAATGGTGTAAAACTTCACAGCAATGGACAATACACTAACACACACTAACACAAGTTTTCTTGTCTCTCACTTACATTTACATGTAAAATAATTGAGAGAGAGATCTCTATATTAGTCAGAAATACAAAATTTATAAAGACTTTCTTTTAGATATTTAAATGATTGTATACAAGGCCTCTCATTTTATTAAAAATATTTGCCCTTTATCCTCTGTAAGCTTTAATAATTCATTAAAATTTTCCCGGACAGATGCTTGCCTGAAAAATATTAATGAATTCTCGAGAAAATGTATTAAGACCCAAAAAATATTCTTGAAACAACTACATTAGTAAATATATAAGAGAATGGGAGTCAGAGGGAGTTGCTGTTGGGATTATAACGGTGCTTTTGATTCAATTCACAACTGACAATCTGATAAAATCATATCTTTTATTAATATATATTAAAAACAGGATTTTAGAAGAAGTAGATACGGATACCAATCCGACTAAATACAATCCATATTAAAATGTAGTGCATGAGGTACACAATTCTAATGATGACAATGCGATATGATGGTCCATATCCTACATGTTTTGCCCAGTTATGGCTTCATCAGGGATTTTGGTGGGCCATCATATGGGTACTCAATGCTATATAATAACAAAAAATACAAAATAAGAAAAAGAAGCAAGTAAATAACTCATAACGATTCAAGGCAAGGATTACAATAATGTATAGTGTTTCAAATTTGAAGTTTAGAGTAGTTGCGTTCACCTCCCACAGCTTGGTTCAATTGTCAAGGCCAGGCACAAATCAGGTTCCCCGCCACAGCACACGTCACACCAGGGAGGGGGGGCGCTGCATGCCCACAGGCGACCAGATATAGCCAGCTAAATATTTGAAAAAAGTGCGTAGTAAATATCTGAATAAAGAAAACAAACAAAAAATATAGAAATAGTGACTAGTCCATATATTGCCAACATACAGCACTCCACAAGCCACAATAAACGGGATCATAAATTGTCCCTTCATATGTTGATTACAGCACTTACTAATATAGCTGTCATAAGTTGGTTGAACCACTAGAGGTCACTCCATATAGATAGGTCACCATAAGCTGCAATAGTTGGAAAAATCAAGGCAGTATTGACTAAAAAAGAAGAAATAGCATTTATTTAAATTTAGCAAAACAAACGCTAATGGCTTGCAACAAAATCAGCAACCCTACAGGAAGTCAGAAAACCAAGAAAATCCAAAATACCAGGTGTAAACTTTCTTATTAATATACAAAACTGCAGCTTCACAGTACAATTTGAGTTTCACTTGTTCGCCCTGTATACTTTAAGTAGAGAGGGGCAAGGGAATCAGCTGCGTATCAGCCAAGCTAAAGACAAAAATACCTATTGCCAAATTACATAATCCAAAGAAAAAAGGAACGTAAATCAGAGCGAGTAAAAGCTATATTTCACCTTAGTTTCAGAGCGTTTCAGACTCCTCCTGCGGTTCCAGTGGAGCCAAGCTGGAACACTGAATGAATAGCTGATATTTCTATATTTTTTGTTTGTTTGCTTTATTCAGATATTTACTACGCACTTTTCAAATATTTAGCTGGCTATATCTGGTCGCCTGTGGGCATGCAGCGCCCCCCCTCCCTGTTGTGACGTGTGCTGTGGCGGGGAACCTGATTTGTGCCTGGCCTTGACAATTGAACCAAGCTGTGGGAGGTGAACGCAACTACTCTAACCTTCAAATTTGAAACACTATACCTTATTGTAATCCTTGCCTTGAATCATTATGAGTTATTTACTTGCTTCTTTTTCTAATTTTGTATTTTTTGTTATTATATAGCATTGAGTACCCATATGATGGCCCACCAAAATCCCTGATGAAGCCATAACTGGGCGAAACATGTAGGATATGGACCATCATACCGCATTGTCATCATTAGAATTGTGTACCTCATGCACTACATTTTAATATGGATTGTATTCAGTCGGATTGGTATCCGTATCTACTTCTTCTAAAATCCTGTTTTTAATATATATTAATAAAAGATATGATTTTATCAGATTGTCAGTTGTGAATTGAATCAAAAGCACCGTTATAATCCCAACAGCAACTCCCTCTGACTTCCTTGGTCCCCATTCTCTTATATATACAACACAAAAGGGATGAGGTTCTGACGTGTATTGTGTCTTCATATTGCCCAAACCATTACCTACTACTACACTGTTCAATATGACTTTTCTTATTATAGCAAAGACAATTGATTTATTAAGAGAACAATGTCGTGAAACTCAGATTGGGTCCTGCCCATAAACTGCGATTGGCCAATACCCCGAGAAAACTCTTTCCAAACCATCATCTTTACTTTTACCAAAAATGCCCATTGCAAATAATTTTTAACATAATTTTTAACAATTTGACTTTTTAGAATTTTTAAAACTATCATATTTTAATATTTCAAGGTTTTGCTTTAGTAAGATAATCTATTACCTTCAATTGAATTACCAAATTTCAATTTAACATTTTTCATAAAAATTGTTCAACCATTAACTATTTCCTGCAACCATATCTTGTAGGAATTTTTCTATCATACACTAAACATGTTCTTTTCCATCATATAATCTACATATAGTTCTTATTCCAACTAAATAAATAGATTTTTCTTAAACTTTGTTCTGCCCCTTGTATGTTGACTGTAAGGGCTTTATATGTTCATAACAATAATTTACATGCAGCATTAAACTTAATTATTTCCTTATTTAAATAACTTATTCCTATACTGACTTTTTCAATTAACCTGCATGTCTATATGGCATATTTTGATTGTATAATTTTTCCCGATATTACAGGGACTCATTTTTACTCCTGAGCTTAAATCATTATCTTGCTTAAAACAAACACTTACCCTTGTTTAAAATGATAGTTCTTATGCGCACTTAAAAAAAACAAGAGACGAGCAGTCCATTGTATGTCTTAAGGTGGTACATTTTGTCTTGGTGTTCTGTTGTCTTTTCTGTCATTCTGTTGTCTGTTCTTTCGTTCCATGTGTGTGTATTTTCTCTTCTTTCTTTAAAGACTGTGTCCTGTAATTTCTTCTTTGAAGCCTTTTTCTGTTTTTATATTGAAATAGTGTTTGCCTTTAGACTTCCATCCTTTTGGTTTCCAAACTTCGACTTTCAAACCAGCTTACCCAAGGAGAACCTTCTGCTGTGGTTTCCTTGAAGAAAACTTTGATATCTTTTGTCCTGGGCGTCCGTCCCTATTTTTCAGTGTCTGATTTCTAAACTCGACATTTTTCCAAAGGGAATATCTGCCAAATATTCCTTCAATAGTGTTTTTTTTTAATAATAACGTGGAGATGTATTTTCCTTGTCACTATTTTTCCTCAGGCTATCCAAGCCTGATGTCCCGTGAAAACTCTCACGTACCTTAGCAACCAATATCCTCTGGTTATGTCCCGTGACCTTGGCAGAGTCCTCCACGCTGTAATGTTACACTTCATACCGGAAATCCCTTTATCCTAAAAATAGAGGAGCACTGTCCGTACAGTAATATCAACCTCGGAAGAGCTGGATCTTTTGTTTTTTTTGTTTTTTTTTGTTTTTTTCTCCTGCTTGCTAAGACATACAAGCTATTAACAGGTGAGAAAACAGACATAAAAAACTCACTCGTTGTAGCAAGATCGTAAACTGGTGTCAAGATTACACAATCTTTGTGCAAGTCCGCATTCTTCCACCATGTTAAAAATCATTACTTGGCTTTCATCGAAGAAAATCTTGCATGAACGACATCATTAGAAAATCTTTGAGGTTTATTCTTCATCAAATAACATAACATCAGACAAAACTTACATAGCAACATAATATGAAGTCTACATGATGAGATATGGTATGGCTTCAGATGTCAGTCAGGAGGAGGAAGAGTTCTGACAGGTGTTCACGTCATGTGTCCGAGAATGTAGGCTTTTATATCTTTCATTATCTCTCCCTGGTGAACATCCAAAGTCCCAAATTCTTATACTGTTTGTAAAGCTGAGGTCAGCTCTTTACGAAGAGTAACCTTCCCTACTTATATGGTCTTTAAGTCTATAGAAAGACGACTCCTCCTAACATTGCTTCACATGAGGTTTGAAATAGAATTGCACATAGAACAATTTTGCTTCTCTGTCAAAAGCACATTGAAACAACCTTTACATATAAATAATATATTACATTATATTTCATACATTTCAGAGCCCAATATTAATCAAAATAATATTATAATTTCATAATTTCCAGCATGTACTACCTCTTCTGTTGGAGAGGAGCACTGTTTTGATTTGTTTTAAAGGCCTGTCAGGGTCTCTTAAGGGGTTAGTCTACTCTGATATTGCTCGATGCTGGTGGACTAAACTAGCTAGACATGTGAAATTTGTTACAAATCAAAATTTGGACAAAATTTGCATGATTCAGAGATTTAGATATATTCATGATAACATGATGCAATCGTTCGGGCCTTTTGTTAATGTTTGAAGCATCCAAAATAACATAGCAACCTTACAAATGAACCAAACGGATTTGGATCCATTCATTTTTATTATAATGAGTGCAGTGTGAATATTCTAATCCAATTATTTTTGTATTGGGGTTGAACTTGGGAGACAATTTTTTTATTTGTATGTGCATGGCCCAACAAACAAAGTCAGTTGGGAATAGGGAAATTAATTCAACATATCAACATAACAAATGAATATGTATTGTGACGTTATGTGAGGTGAGATAGACGATTGATATCTGTCACCTCACATGCGTTCACTTGGGATGGACTAGAGAGATTCTGACACGGTTTTTACCAGCCACTGTGGCAGAGCAGGTTCTGGCCCGGAGTTTCTGGTCCACTCAATTCCTCCTTCAGATGTATTAATTGACCAGGAAGAGAACACACTCTCGCTCTGGCCTGAGACTCATGGGACAAACAGGCAGTAAGGCACTTAAACACTAGAAAAATACACCAGACACAAAATTGGATAATAATTGGCCACGGCCGTTTATTGTTATGTAAAGTATAACATATTTAGTAAACAATTAGCTGCAGAAAAGCAACACTCAAAGCAACTTAGCCACCACGGCTCAAGCTGTATTGTAAATAATTCAAAAACTTTTAAACTTCCCAATTCACTTTATTAACAAAACTTTTTCCAGACCCAGTCATAAAAAACTCGGGTCCACTCAAATAATATTTCAGCTGTCCCCCTTGAAAACAAGGTGACACCACCATCATACAATAATGGTCATGACAAAATTTGGGTGGGAGGGCAGGGAGCACCATGGCTGTGCCTTCTGAGGTGAATTAGCCCCCAATCACGGAACCCCCTTTTATAGGCAGGCTCAGTGGTTTCTAGAATATTCTGAGGTGAAATTCACATGTTCTAACCCTAGCAATTCATGTGACTTTTCCCCAGGACAACCAATCATAACAAGGCTCCCTAAGAGCCTGGAAAACAGGCGGCAAAATCACATGTTGCCTCATTATACTACATGTGACTTCAACACCTGTCACTAACCCTAAACAAGACCACCTGTGCGCCCCAGGCTCACAGGGGAGAGCCTTGAAACTGCCCACTGCCGTAGTCCCATGAGGAAAGGGGGGTTCCTATAAACCTCTATCTGCTTTCATTTCATGGGACAAACAGGCAGTAAAGCAGTTACACACTAGAAAAATACACTAGACACAAAATTAGATAATAATTGGCCACAGCCGTTTATTGTTGGTTTAAAAGTATAACATATTTAGTAAACAATTAACTTTGCAGAAAAGCAACACTCAAAACAACTTAGCCACCATGGCTCAAGCTGTATTATAAATAATTCAAAAACTTTTAAATTTCCCATAAGACAGGAGGGACTATACCCGCCTGTCACCAACACCCCACAACACGGCCTTTTCGATACACTCCTGCAAATCTGTATTGAATATATCCAATCCTATGTCTGTTAAGTGTATTCCATCATCCCTATATAGACCAGAAAAACCTCCCTTCCAGCTCCAAGTATCTGAAAGAAAATTCTCCAATGCTACTCATAAATTTTTCTATAGCTATATTCACTCTCTTCCTAATTTTCTCAACTGACCTCATCAAAGGTGATTCTAATCACCTCAACCTCTGAACCGCTTCTGAAAAAATAATCAAAACCTGTGGAAAAGAAGCTTTGAAACGGATAATATCATTTTTAATACTAAAAAAAATGTAATGTTTTAATTTGGCCTAGGTCATTTCCACACAACTGTATAATTAAAATATCAGGAGAAGGGAGAAATTGGTGGAGATGACCCAACTCAAAAATTAAATCTGCCAACACCATACCTCTCCTTCCACTCCAAAAAACTTTAAATCTAGCTGGATCCAAGCCTAAATTCTCAGAGTATACCCTGTCGACTGCTCTGTGCTGGGCCCAAAATACAAAGGAGCGGCCAATGATCCAAATCACTTGAGCATCACCTGTAATGAGTCAAATGGAAAAATTAGGCCTTATAACTTATAACTGTTAGATTTCCATCTCCCTACTGACTTTATAATTGATGAATCTAAACCAACTCTAAATGCCTCGGTGGCATTGTGAATTGGTTTAGAATGTGATTTAAAATGCCCTTGCAAATTCAAAATAGAAAGGCTTCGCTTGAAAACACAAACTGAAACCTCATAAGCGGAGAACCATCTGAATGAAGGAATAAAAAAGGGCCAAGATGAGATCTGATAACTAATTAATCTGACAGCAATTTTACTGGACAAATTGGGGAGCCGGTCAGGGCATTAAGATAAATCCACCCATCTTTACTGAATTGGTCTTTCTTAGACCACTTAATAAAGAGTTTTAAAACATTATTCTCAATAAATATATCTGTAAACTGTAAACCAGACTTACCCAATTTACTATGCGGGACTAACTCAGAAACTCTGAGTGCCGCAAAAAATTTATTGAAAAAAATGCTTTAAACATTACTTCTTTGTATCTAGAAAAGCACACTTGAACAGTTACCTTACATAACTTTCTCAAAATATCAGCCATAATAGGCTCCCCCCTATCGGAATAAACATTACCTTTCTTATAACCTTTAAGCTCCTGTTTGACCAAAAACAGAATAGAACAGGAACGTAATTTCTGCAACTTTAGAAAAAATGACACTCCAGCCATAACTTTATTTACATGCAACCATGATTATTTTTGAAGGAATAATTGGTTCAAAAATAAAAGTATTACATTTTCAGAAAAAGTGTAATGCGATTCATTCAAAGAATCCAAGAAGCGTATCCATAGCAACCAAGACGACTGATATCCAGCCGGAGCAACTGAATTTTTTATATTATCTGCAATGAGTCCTAAATTATATCCCATAGATGGGATGGGCATTCCACTCCTACCGCATCCGCTTCCGTAATAGGCAGAAAAACCGGTCCATCTGTAATTGAGATAGTGAATCAGCCAGGTAATTATTTTTCCCCATTATATGCTTTGCTTTGAGCCATATATTTAAATGTAAACACTTAAAGATTAAATATCTGAGGAAAATAATGACCGGCGGAGATTTTGATGACAGACAATTGATGGCATAAACCACTCCTTTGTTATCCGTACTTACCATAATGCGTCTGTTCCTAAATTCATAGCCCCATATTTCTAGGGCTACAATTATGTGAAAGAGCTCCAGTAACACAATATTTTTTAAATATCCCTTTAACTGCCAGTGAGGATCACAACTATTTGCACACCAATGATTTTGCCAGATAGCTGCAAAACCAGTGGAACCCTCTGCGTCTGTAAAAAGTTTGAAATCTGAATCCAGGATAAATTCTGGTTGCCATATTGCCCTTCCATTGAAATGTTCAATAAATTGTAACCAAACTAAAAGATCTTCCCTTATGTCATGAGTTACTCTAATGTATGAAAAAGGGGATTTAAAACCGGAGATTGACAAATATAGTCTCCTGGAAAAAATCCTTCCTACCGTCATAACCCTAGTAGCAAAAGCTAGTAAATTTAACAGGGACTGCATTTCTTGTAAACAAACCTTTTTCCTTCTAATAAACCAATATAGCATAACCTTGACCCTTTCTATTTTTGCTTCTGGCAACCTAAATTCCATCTGAACCGTGTCTATGGTAATTCCTAAAAACTCCAGACAGAGGGCCAGCAAGTTTTTTCCATTGCCAACGGGACACCAAAATCATTGCAAATCCTAAAAAATTACTCTAACAGAAAAAAGACAGTCCAAAGTATCTGGGAGGCCTAAAAATAAAAAAATCATCTAAATAATGAATCAAAAAGAAGATCCTGTTATCGAACAAACCAACCATTCCAAAAACGATGAAAAATTCTCAAAGTATAAACAAGATAAGGAGCAACCCATGGACAAACATTTGTCGAAAAATAAAACCTATTGAAAAAGAAAAACCCCAGCGGAGTTAAACAATCCGGATGGATCGGTAGAAGCCTGAAAGCAGATTTTATGTCTGCCTTAGCTAGCAGAGCTCCCGGACCTAGCTGTCTAAGTCTAACAAGTGCCTCTTCAAAGGATCCATATTGAACAGCAGATATAGTATCAGAAATCTGATCATTTAGTGAATCACCTGCTGGATATGAAAGGTGATGGATCAACATAAACAAATTTGGCTCCTTCTTTGGAACTATACCTAGTGGGGAAACTCTAAAATTAATAAATGGCGGGTAAGTAAAAGGACCTTCAAACCTCCCTTCTCGTAATTCCTTAATCATTTTTTCTCTGACTATTGACTGCATCTCATCTACTGACTTTAAGTTCTTCACTAATTTATAACCTTGACCTAAAAATGTTGGCAAAATAAAACCGTCCCTAAAACCGCTAATAAGTAAATTAGTACTCTGCCTGTCTGGATATTCCAGAAGCCATGGAAGCATTTTTTGTAATCTCACCGTAGTGACTGCCTTTCTGAAACTCCTCTCTAACATCTTGCTGGTTGGCAGAGGACATTTTTTTAAAACCCTTGTTGACTGGATGCCCCCCTGCACAAAAGGCACTGTCACGATCAGGCATCAGGCTCAAAGACCAGTTGCTATAGCAGTTGCAGGACTACCACTGACCAGCAGGATAGGTACACAGGTAGTCACACTGGCAGATGACACAGGCTCATCTGAGGTGCGGAGTCTAAGTACTAACCGGTGTTCACCAGAGCTCCTGATGGTGGAGATGGATTTAGCTGCGTGTTAGTACCAGGTTGCCGTCCTCAAGATTGCCCCACCAGGGAATGGTCCTACAAACTTTTGGCCCAGCTTTGCAGACGGAATATGGACCTTCAAATTTTTGGTTGATAACCAAACTTTGTTACCCACATAAAAAGTAGGAAGTGATCTGCGATGCCTATCAGCAGCCTTCTTGTAACATTCCTGAGCCTCCCTCAAAGTCTTGATCAATTTCTCGTGAATCTCCCGCAAAGTAGTTAATCTGTTGGTAACAGAAGGAATTGGAGTTGAGATAGGGAGATCAGGAATAAAAACTGTATGATACCTGTTGTTCAAATAAAAAGGACTTTGGGAAGTGGAGCTGCGTTTAGAATTGTTGTAAGCAAACTCTGCTGTACAAAGATAATCCACCCAGTCATCCTGAAGATAGCTGACAAAACATTGAAGGTACTGCTCCAATGTTTTCGATGAAAAAAAAAATCCGGTTTATTTAGATTTTGCTTAGAAATAATACATAATCGTTATCATGAATTACAAATTTCTTTACAGCGTTATAAGGTAATGGTACATTCATCATGGCTCTCATAATGCAGGTACATAATCAAGCATTTTGTGCACAGGTACAACAGTAAGATTACACATCAATGGGATCTATATTCCGCTCGGTGCAGGTATCTGGATTTGACAGCCACCTGTCCCAAATTTTTTAGAGTATTTAAGAGGGCAACCTCTGTGCTCATATATTAATTTTTTGTATGGCAATACCATGTTTACTTCCCTAATCCAGTCCCAAAAGCTGGGGGGGGGGGGGTGGGGGGGTTGGCTGCATCCATACTTTAGCAATGTTTTTTCTGGCTATATAAAGGGTCTCTGGGGTCGAAAACCCTGACCTAATCCCTTCATTTGTACCATAACGGTATGTTTTTTAATTATATACTCGTGTCTCCAACGGGAGAATTTATGAGATTTTTTAAACCCTGTCCACCGACAGTTTAGGTCTATGGACGTGGCTCGCCTTATATCTAGGGTAACTACACATTAGAATGACAACATGGACACGTGTTTTACGAACTAATACATGGACGTAATACTCTCGGTACTACTTACATGGTAATGGAATATTGCGACATTTCTTTAAACATTAAGTACTATTGCTAATACATAATAAAGATTCGTTTTAGATTTATTTGGCCTAAAAAAAAAAGTAGCTTTTGTAACCTCGTCATGGAAGTTACAAAACA
>BLSH010001478.1:0-50562 GCA_018402905.1 Glandirana rugosa
CCCACTAACATCCTGGGACTGGCTCGCATCGGATGGCCGTACTGGGGAAAGTACAGGGTCTTTGCAGGAACCCTCTATGCCCCAGTCGGCTTCTTGATAGTAGTCTTCAATCTGCTTGTAAAATATAAAAAAAGCAGAAGCAAAAATTCTGTCCGCAGGTCCCATAAGGGAGCCAGGTCAACTCCTTGCACTAGGCATGTTAAAACTAATGTACTGAGCACAGTAGGGGGATTATATGGGAAGAGAGGACAGCCCCCTGGGAGGGGCCAACTTGCTTTCTTCTTTGCCTAGTTAACTCCTAATAGGATTGGCGTATAACCCCACAAGTCAATGGAGAGCTGCGTCTGTCAGTGAACGTAGGAGAAATATACGGGAGCACAGGGGCAATCCGCCACAATTTCCACCCACTGCCCTTATGCTCCGGTATATTTGTTCTTTTTTTAACTGTGGTGGTGAAATCACCTCCAACAGCGCTGGAGTCGCTGCTTTATATATGGTGGGAGCAAACGCTATTGCTGTCACCCTAAATAAATCAGCGCTGCAGCTGGCGTACCTGAAAATCAAATAAAGATTAATAAAAACAGTAACATATAAAAAATAATATTCCTGCTAAGAATAAAAAATAATTAAACGTTACATAAAAACATTGCATACCTGCAAAAAAAAAAAAACATATACCGCAACAAGACATTACAGATATGCATAAACAACAATAGAGAGAGCAATAGAAAGAGAATAGAGAGAAAATAGAGATAGACAAACAAGAAACGTACAACTGTTTTTGGTTTTTATTTTTTTATTTTTGTTTGGGTTTTTATAACTTTTTTTTTTTTGGTACGCTTTTTTTTTTATAACAACGAATAATGAACAGTAAAGGTTAGGGTCTCCAAAAATGCGGTGACATCTTTGGAGACCCTGTGAAAGTGTGTCCTATTTCTGTGTAGTGCTGTTCCCTACGCTAATACTCAACTAGTGAATGGTAGCGCTCGAAACAGTCACCGATGCAGAGACCAGGCTGGCCCAAATAGGTGGAGCAATAATATCGGTTGGACTTACGGACAATTAAGTACGGCGCAAATAACTGGTCATTGAGGTCCACCCCTCCCATAATAAGGTTATATTGGTGGACACAGGAGTTTCTCCACAACACCAGTCGCCAAAGGCGTAACTAGAACCTTCAGGGCCCCGGTGCAAGAAATTATGAAGGGCCCCCATGACCCCTGGCCAGGGCCCTTCCCTCTTCCCACTGATCCTGGGGCTCCTTAGTCCTATTGTGGGTCCCTTTATTACGGTGCCGCAGTGGGGCCCTTTCACAAGTTCTGCAGCAGGCCCCAGGGGGGCCAGGGAAGCACACAGGGACCCTGGGAACAGCAGAAGGCAAGTAAACTGGATAGAGGAAAATGGAGGAGATTGGGTCCTCTAAATGCCACCCCCGCCATTCCTCCTTTTCAGGTGTACAAGGGAGGCACACGGGCCCCCTGGACCATGGGGCCCGGTTGCAATTGCAACCCCTGCAACCCCTATCGTTACGCCCCTGCCAGTCGCCGTTCAAATTTGGACAGCTGTGTCTGCATGAAGGGAGGAAAGAACGAAAACATCCTTTGTATCCCTCCACTTCATCGCAAGCAAATTACCACATCTCAAGCAGGCTCTCTCCCCCCGACTACGTCGGGAATCTACCAGCCGTTGGGGGAAGCCCCGGCGATTAGGTCGCACAGTGCCACATGCACCAATTTGGTGATCAAGTAAGTGACTAAAAAGTGGCACGCTTGTGTAGTAATTGTCCACGTACAAATGGCATCCCTTTCCGAATAAGGGTGACACCAAGCTCCACACAATTTTGCCAGCACTCCCCATGTAGTCTGGGCATCCTTCTGGCTCTATGTGGCTATCTTTCCCCTCATAAACCATAAAACTACATGTATAGCCTGTGGCCCTGTCACAGAGCTTATACATCTTGACCCCATATCTGGCACGCTTGTTGGGGACGTACTGTTTGAAAACAAGACGGCCAGCAAATTTAATCAGGGACTCGTCCACGCACACGCGATAAATGGGGATTAGCGGCGATGTATTGACCAGCATATAAATGGCTTTGGTCCACAATAGATCTATAGAGATCTTCAGTGAAATGCAGCGAAAAAAATCAATGACCCTAAAATCAACTGTATTCACCTGAATTCCGGGTTGGGCAGTGAATGGGGGAATTACGGGCACTGCATCAGTGGTGGGTTGCCAATCAGGGTTTGCAAACGCGTCAGCAAGGGCACTATGGGTTCTGCAGACCTGTGTTCTTCGTCTTCGTGGCTGCAGGGCATTACTTGTGCTATATAAAGGTGAGTAAATAAGTCCAGTGTGGTAAGTGACGAAAATAAAAGTCCTTAATCAAATCTTATGGAAGAGTAACCCGGCATGCACCACAGTGTCTCAACAGTGAACAAACACCTCCACCACGGATGGTTGTGCCCTTACCGGATCTCTTGGACCTCTTATTACAGGAGGTCTGAGGCGCTTGTGTGGATCAGGGCCTCCACAGAGCCGTGCCGATCAGTTGTTAAAGGGGCACCCTCGCTCTCCGTTGGAACGTATCCTCCCCTGTCTTCTATTGGGTTTTCTGTAACCGCTTTCTTGAGTATGTGTGGAGTTGGGGGTACTGTATGACCACAGGACCAAATGGTCTCCTCAACTTTTGAGTGTATAGACACAGACGGAAAACTCCATGCGCGGGCAGCCAGGTCCAATACTAAAACAGCATTCTTTCATTGCCACTGTATGCCAATACCCCTTCACACTTTTCTCCTCACAAAGGTCCCTCTTGGCCAAGAGGGACCTTTGTGAGGAGAAAAGTGTGAAGGGGTATTGGCATACAGTGGCAATGAAAGAATGCTGTTTTAGTATTGGACCTGGCTGCCCGCGCCTGGAGTTTTCCGTCTGTGTCTATACACTCAAAAGTTGAGGAGACCATTTGGTCCTGTGGTCATACAGTACCCCCAACTCCACACATACTCAAGAAAGCGGTTACAGAAAACCAAATAGAAGACAGGGGAGGATACGTTCCAACGGAGAGCGAGGGTGCCCCTTTAACAACTGATCGGCACGGCTCTGTGGAGGCCCTGATCCACACAAGCGCCTCAGACCTCCTGTAATAAGAGGTCCAAGAGATCCGGTAAGGGCACAACCATCCGTGGTGGAGGTGTTTGTTCACTGTTGAGACACTGTGGTGCATGCCGGGTTACTCTTCCATAAGATTTGATTAAGGACTTTTATTTTCATCACTTATCACACTGGACTTATTTACTCACTTTTATATGGACTCATACGGGATTGGAGATCCATGAGCTCATTCACTGTTTTTGATTATTTGATACCTACACTCTTTGATTTCTGTGAAATTCACTTTTATGTTGCATTTGATTTATGTCCTATACACAAGCGCAGCCTCTTTTATGACTTTATGCTTTTGGGTGTAGAAATCACACTTTATTGTTGCAGCTGTGTTAAAAGGAGTGCAGCGATTGTCAGGGTTAGCGCAGTCTTCCCATATACATTACTTGTGCTAGACACACCAGCTTGAACTGCACTTATGGGACTTGCCACGTCACCAAGTGTTACTGCAGTGCTGGTTGTATGACCAGGATGTACTAGGCCGCTGGTGCTTGCCAGGTCACCAGAAGAAGTAGCGGTGCTAGTACTGACTCTCTGCTCCATACGAGCACCTCAGTGACAGCTAAATGAGATCTGGTACGCCTTACCTTAGCAGGGACCACCCAGTCGACAGAGCTATCTGTCATGGAGCCGTTGTCGAATGCTAACTCGATTGGTGAGTCTGAATTTGACAGTGAGGCTTCCCCATCGCTCTCATCTGTCATACACACCAACATGTAGGCCTCTTCACTAGTGTACCTCGGATTAGACATGGCCTCTAAATTTATAGGTACACTAGTGAGACTCACGGGCAAAAAAGTGCAACTGGTTGTCAGAGCCTGTGTCGCTATCAAAATCACTGTCAGAATTCGCAGGGATCGGGTGTGATCTCTGTGAAGGCTGCAGATATGTGTGTTGTGTTTGGTAAGTGACAGTGATCTATTGATCCTGCACTTGGGTGGGCTGGGCTGGGCTGGGCAGATAGGCTAAACGCAGGTGCTAGCAGTTATCTGGGCTGATCCCGCAAACGCTGTGTTATTTTAGAACACTAATCAAAGGGGAACGCTAATATAGATCTGATCAGATCGCAAATATTGATCTGATCAGATACTGTAATAGTATCTAACACCTATCTAATGTGTGTGTGTGCGTGTCAGAGTACCTAACTAACTGGCCCTGCCTGGAGTTTACACTGACCCTAACGCACGCTAAAACCTAACTGGGGTCACCGCCGGGCGATCGAGGGTTAAAACCTATAAAAGATAAATAAAAAAAATATATGGTGGGTAATGTGATGGGGAAGAAAACTATCTAGCTAGCTAGCGTCACCCGTGACACTTATACAGTGATCACAGGTGACAGGGCACAATCAAGGGGTTAAAAACTTTATTGAGGGGGGCAAGGGGGGTATTTACACCTACCTAGACCTACTAGTAACCTACCCTAACACTGATTTAGTGTCACAAGGGTCACAAGTACAGCGATTGATACAAATCAGATCACTGCACTATATGACACTATGACAGGGGGTGACAGGGAGTGAAGGTGATCAAAGGGTTAAATGTGCCTATGTGAATTGGTGTCAGTGTGCTGTTGTGCAACTCACATTTCTAGATGTCTCTCTCTCTCCCCTCTGCAATGGAAAAGAAAGCAGAGAGGGGAGATGGCATCACTTCCCCTGCCTGTGTTTACATTTCACAGGCAGGGGAAGGAATCCCATTCGCCGGACGATCAACAGGAATAGACCAAAATCCATTGGTCTATTCCTGTTGACTGAACGGTCCTGCAATGAATGGGACCGCCACGACCGCGCTGGGGGTGCGCCCGCCCCCTAGCTGTTCCCGCGATCGCCGCCTATTTACGGCGATTCGTGGGATGCATCCACACTGCCGCAGTAAATATACTATGCGCGGTGTGGAACCAGTTAAGCTGTTTACATTAAAAGTTTTAGGATTGTAAAATATGGCTTAATGTGAATAACTTTTGTTGCGATTTACCAAATGATTTGACATTTTCAGAATATGTTGGCATAGACAGAGTCTTGTATTGTGTGAAGTGTGGGGGAAATTGGTTAACATCTAAGCTCTTTTTTATACTTTAAGCAACATTAAGCTCCCCAAAAAACAAGCTTAATGTCCCTAGTTTGTCTTGTAGGAGAGCAAATCCTATGAAACTTCCAGGATAGGTTTGGAAAGTTGAGAACTGAGGTTGTGCAAAGTTTCAAGACAATTGATTAAAGTTTAGGCACTTTATCACGCGTTAAGCTACATTAAGCAATTTTCACATTAAACGTTTTAGTATGTCCCCTCTCAGATACATTCCCACTGACACCATTGATCTATTAGCTATCTGTAAGGGTGTAATTCTTCCCAATGACCACAAATGTAAGGAGCATTCTTTTTACTGACCATCACACTAATGTATATTGAGTTGTAGATATAGTCATTTAAAGTGGTGCTTCCCTGACACCGGAAAGATATTTCAAGGGCTCCTCTATGTTGAAAAGGTTAAGAAAGGCTGCCATAGTCCAATGTCCATAGGCAATCTTAGGAGCAAACAAGGGAGTATGGCTTTATCCTACATCGAGTGGGACCACGTAGGAGGAAAGTAGCCACCCTCCAACACGAAATCAGATCACAGCAGCAAAAACAAAGGAATTTGGAGATTCAGATGGGCTAGGATTTAAAGGGAACTTTTTAAGTTAAGAATACATACTTGTGTAGCACCCTGGTTCTAAACAGGGATGCTAACAAATTTAGTTTGCTAGGTGGTAACTAGCATGGCTAATTGGTAGGGGATCCACTGGTTGTTGCCCTAATCCTGGATTTGGTGCATCTCGCTTTTCTGTCACTGGGTGGCACTGCTGCTTTTTGACATTAGAATGACAAGATCACATTGTATCCAAGTTAGGAGTGGATATGTTGTCTCAGCCAATTAGCAGGGGGTTCTTTGGCCCCATGGCATGCTGGGAGAGCTTATTTACTTGGGAGGAGTCAAGTGATCAGGGTTCTGTACCACCTGGACATCTGTCTGGGTGGACGTGAGTTGTATTGCTCTGCATTGGTAGGCCTGAAGCCTGAGGCTGATCCCAGGAGCACCTGGTTTCTAGGCAGTCTGAGGACTATCCAGGATTGAGAGAAGCAGCGTGGGGTTGGGGCTTCAGGCTGCAAGTCAAACCAAGCTGGAGAAGTTCAGCTGGAGGGGGAACCAAGTTGATTCCAGAGGTAAAGGAGAAGCAGTTGCCATCAGGGACGACCATTCCTGTTGTTAGAGGAAAGCGAGGATCAAGGTCAGAGGTAAAGGGGAAGCAGTTGCCACAATGGGTCAACCACTCCTGTTATTAGAGGCCAGTGCATGGAAGTCTGAAGAAGTACCAGAGCAGCCTTTTTACCAGCCGGGGACGGTGAAGAAGTGGGAAAGCTTCAGCAGAGTGCCAAGTCAGGGACCTAGTGGGTAGCGTGGGTGAAGCTTAACCACTTGCTGACCGCCGATCGGCATCTGACGGCGGCAAAGTGGTTCGTTCCCGCAAAACGCCGTCATATGACGGCGGCTGCGGGAACGAGGTTAGTGTGCGCGCGCGCTGCCGAAGGCGCGCCCGCGCACTCACTGTGTTCGGGGAGGGCCAGGGAGCGGGTGCAGCGGCTTCGATTGCCGCCGGCTACCCGCGATGGCCCCCTCGGAGCGAAGGAGCGGAGGTCCGTGTATGTAATCACGGACCTCCGCTCTGTGTGAGGGGGAAGGGCTGTGATCACAGCCTTCCTGTACGTGAAGGCTGTGACCACTTCCCTTCCCCAGATAGTGCAGTCCCCATACAGTTAGAACACGCCCAGGGAACATAGTTAACCCTTAGAGCGCCCCCTACAGGTTAACCCCTTCACTGCCAATGGCATTTACACAGTAATCAGTGCATTTTTATAGCACTGATCGCTGTATAAATGCCAATGGTCCCAAAAAAGTGTCAAAATGGTCCGACATGTCCGCTGAAATATCGTAGTACCGCAAAAAATCGCAGATTGCCGCCATTATTAGTAAAAAAATAAAAAAAAATAAAAACCCCAAAAATGAATTCTCATCATCCATAAACGCGACCACTTTTGCGCAAACCAATCAATAAACGCCGATTGCGATTTTTTTTATCACAAATATGAGGAAGAATATAAATCGGCCAAAAACGGTGAAAAAAATGTTTTTTTATATATTTTTTTTGGATTTGTATTTTAGCAAAAAGTAAGAAATTTGTTTTTTTTTGCAAAATTGTCGCTCTTCTTTTGTTTATAGCGGCGATCAGAAATGACGCAGCGGTGATCAAACACCACCAAAAGAAAGCTCTATTTGTGGGTAAAAAAGGATGCAAATTTAGTTTGGGTACAACGTCGCACGACCGCGCAATTGTCAGTTAAAACGACGCAGCGCCGAATCGCAAAAAGGGCTCCGGTCCTAAAGCTGGAAATCCTTCCGGGGCTGAAGTGGTTAAGGAGTATACAGCGGATTAGCTGTGGAAGAGCTCAGTGAGTGAAGATCTATAGTAGTATACTGTGACATGGTCAGGGACGTTACCTTTCCTTCATGGCACACTGGGTAACTCTGCTGGCAGCTGGGAAGGATGCAGGGCAAGATTCAGTGTTGGAGCTAGTTCCGCCACAACGCCTCCAAAAAAATGGTGGTGATTCTGCCACATCTGCTTCCTCCATCCTCTCCTCTTCTTCTTCCTCTGTGGCCTCTTCTGCAGCAGTGTCCTCTGAACCAGCAGTGCTCCCTAAGCGTTCGAGGGGCTACGCAAGTAGTCAAGCTAAAAGATGCCATGCAGTGCTTCAGTTTGGTCTGTCTAGATGACAGGAGCCACACAGGGGAAGAGATTCTGTCAGCTCTGCGGGGGCAGGCTCAGAGGTGTTCAACGCCACAGCAGCTTGAGCCAGGAATGGTTGAATGCAACCATGGCACCAACCTTCTCTCTGCCCTCTGACAGGGACACTTGACACATGTTCCATGCTTGGCACATGTTCTGAATTTGGGGGTGCAGCGTTTCTTGACCAGGTACACAGGCTTACCAGATATTCTGAGGCAGGTCACAGAAAAGTCTGTGGTCATTTTCGGCGGTCATACAATGCCAGTGCTCAGCTGAATGACATTCAGCGGGAATTAAACCTGCCCACCAACCACCTCATTTGTGACATGCCCACCAGGTGGAACTCAACACTGGCAATGCTGCAGCAGCTGCACGCACAGCAGAGGGCCATCAATAAGTACCTGTGTGAGTATGGCACAGGACAGGCTCAGGGGAGCTTGGCTTCTTTTCACCACTCCAGTGGCTACTGATCAAGGATGCATGCACTGTCCTGTGCCATACTCCATGAGGAGGCCACAAGAATGGTGAGCGACAATGCATGCATCAGTGACACTGTCCCTCTAGTCTTACTGCTGGACCACCTGCTTTGTGGAATCATGGACAGGGCACTTGAGGCAGAACAGTGGGAGGAAGAGGAGGACTTCTTTTCCTATCTAGGCCCCCTGTATGCAGATAGCATTCCAGCAGAGCTGCCAAACACACAGGAACAAGAGAAGGAGGAGGAGGATTGTGTCAGCAAGGATGTAGAGGATAACAAGCAGCAGTCTTCAAGGGATGGCTTTCAGTCCCCAGATACCCAATGAGTTGTACGTGGCTGGGAGGAGGCAGTTCCTGACAATGTTATCCTCAGTGACCCAGAGAACTCTAATGTCTTCTCAAACTTACACTGCATGGCCTCCCTGATTCTGCAAAGCCTGCAAAAATACCCTAGGGTTCGTGGTATCAAGGAGAGGGATCATTACTGGCTGGCAACCCTTCTTAATCCACGTTACAATGGTAAAGTTGCAGAGCTCATCCTGCCTTCGCAGAGGGAGCAGAGGATGAAACATCTATAGAAAAGTTTGTGCAATGCCTTTCCACATCCTGGGAGGTTACCATTTCCTGCTACTGGACAAAGTGTTTCTGAGGCTTTCTTCGGTCAGAGGTGGAGAAGGTGGCCGATTGACCAATGCCTTTAAACAATTTTTCAGTCCTCAGCACCCAGGCCAGATAGCTTCAAGCAACCATCGGCAACGTCTGCATTATATAGTGCAGGAATATCTAGGGGCAAGAGCAGACTTGGAAACCTTTCCAACTGAGCATCCACTGAGTTAATGTGTCTTGAGGATGGATCACTGGCCGTAACCTGCTCAAATATGCAATCAAGCTACTGGCCTGTCCTGCATCCAGTGTGCTTTCTGAACGGACATTCAGTGCTGCTGGAGGGTTCGTAACAGATCAAAGAGTGCGCCTGTCCACAGACTCCGTTGATAGGCTCACATTTATAAAAATGAATCAGTCCTGGACCAGCAGCTATCAAGCCCCTGATGCTGATCTAACTGATTGAATTTCCTAGAGATCTGGGATCCCTTGAAGACTGCCTATGCTGCCTATCCTATTCCTCCTGAATCCTGATGATGCTAGCTTCCAACAATAATTTGGGTTTAGGGCACCAATACCCAAGGCCCAATTTTTCTGCACCTATTTGACTGGGGCATGTCATTACAATTTTTGGAATAATTGTTAACAGCAGGGCCTGTTCCTGCGCCCATAAGAGTAACTGCGAGAAGTTACAGTGTTCTGGCACCACCAACACCCAAGGCCCAATTTTTATGCACCTATATGACTGGGGCATGTTATTACAATTTTTTAAATAATTTTTAATAGCAGGGCCTGTTCCTGCGCCCAACAAGAGTAACTGCAAAGGGTTCAAGTATTCTGCCACCCCCAACACCCAAGGCCCAATTTTTCTGCACCTGTTTGACTGGGGCATGTCATTACAATTTTTAAAATAATTTACAACAGCAGTGCCTGTTCCTGCGCCCAACAAGAGGAACTGCGAAGGGTTTCAGTGTTCTGCCACCACCAACACCAAACGCCTAATTTTTCTGCACCTGTTTGACTGGTGCATGTTATTACAATTTTTAAAATAATTTACAACAGCGGGGCCTGTTTTTGCACCCAACAAGAGTAACTGCGAGGGGCTACAGTGTTCTGCTACCACCAACACCCAAGGCCCAATTTTTCTGCACCTGTTTGACTGGGGCATGTCATTACAATTTTTTAAATAATTTTTTAACAGCAAGTCCTGTTCCTGCGCCCAAGAAGAGTAACTGCGAGGGGTTACAGTGTTCTGGCACCAAAAACACCCAAGGCCCAATTTTTCTGCACCTGTTTGATTGGGGCATGTCATTCCAATTTTTAAAATAATTTACAACAGCAGGGCCTGTTCCTGCGCCCAAAAAGAGTAACTGCAAGTGTTTAACAGTGTTCTACCACCACCAACACCCAATGCCAAATTTTTATGCACCTGTTTGACTGGGGCATATCATTACAATTTTATAGAGTGCAGTCCCAATAGTATATATAATACAGTTCAGACTATATGGTGCAGTCAGTGTAGTATATATAACACAGTGTATTGAAGGGGTTAAGGGAAAACCTATGACAGAATTAGTGAAAAAATGGCATGGGATGCCCCCAAAATCCATACCAGGCCTTGAGGTCTGGTATGGATTTTAATTGGAACCCCGTGCCAATTTTTTTTTAAAAAAGGGCTTAGTTTGGATTACGGAGGGGACCCCCATGCACATTTTTTCAGTGATTTTTTATCTATATTGGCGGGAGCCGGCAATACATACACAAGCCACAAGCAAGTTTAAATTACTTTTTTTCTTTAGAAACGTCTTTTTGCTGTGGCACTGTTCTAAACATCCCACAAATGTGCCACTTTACAGGCAAACTAAGGGGGACCCCCCCCCCCCCCCCCAGGCACGATATTTAAAGAAATATTTAATTTTTATTTTTTCACTTTCATCATAATTAAAATCACCGCTCCTGAGAAAACAATTGTTTAGAAACTTTTGCATTGATACATGTCCCCTAGGGCAGTATCTGGGTCCCCATACACTTTTATGGCAATAACTTGCATATAAGCCTTTAAAATGAGCACTTTTGATTTTTCATGATCGAGTCCCATTGATTTTAATGGGTTTCGCGTGTTTGCACAAACTTATTGCCTGTTCGTAGTGTTCTGGTGCGAACCGAACCGGGGGTGTTCACCCCTAGTGTTGAACAAGTATTTGGAAAATAATAATAATCGAGAATCAAACCATTGTAATGGTAGTACACAAGTGCCCTCTTGTAGAAGATGCAACATATAAAGTTCCCGACACAAGAGGTCTATAACATAACCAAGAAGAAACTAGTCCAAACAAAAGGAAAAACAAAGATTAAAGTAACGTGTTCAACGGTTGTAAATGAGGTACCCAGGGTGGGGCATACGTCTTGACTCTTCCAGAGAGTGGACAAATTATCATGATTCAGAAAGTCATCAGGGTGGTCTGGACTGGCGATGGGAATGACTTCTGGTGACTTTGGGTGATTGCCACAAAGGTGAGACTGGACGCCCTCTGTTACTTCTGCCTTGGCCAGACGTTGAAGGAGCTTGAGGAGTAGGTGATGTTGGGGTGAGATGGAAAGGAGGCCCCGGCGTTTGAGTAGTACTTCTCCTTCTGGAGGTCAGGTACCAGGCCCAGAAGTACACAAACAAAATTCAGGCTCAATCTAGGGTTGTCTTTTGAAGCTTAATTGTAGATCATTAACATGGACAGGAAGGAAGGATGAGGTTGTAGGATAGCACACACAGGTCTTAGATGACAGATTTTCAAAGTCAGTATTGGGCTATTCAGTAGCAGCCTCAAAGTAATTCTGGAAGTAAAGGGCACAGCCAATTAACCTGGGACTCTACTCTATGTAGACAGGAGCTGGATATTTACATTTCCTGCAATCAGAAGATGCTGTGTGGTGTTGTTTAAGGGCAGATGTTTCCCTCTAGTGTTCCAGTTTGGTTGTCCTGTGACTCTTAATTAGAGACAGAGCAAGGCATCTTGGGACATGTCGTTTATTTGAAAGGATTCGCCCTCTGGCTGTATTGTGTGAAACTACAACTACCAGTTGGCTGATGGAGAAGAGCAGAACGCTGGTAGAGACTATAAGAAGCAAGGCTGTGGGCCTGGCCCGCTCTCTTGGGACCGGCGTGGAGCTGCGTGCAGGGAATCTGTTACCGGGGAGCTGCAGCTGTTTTGCAGCCTGCTTCTACAGATCCATTCAGCCGATATCTGGAAGGACACCTGTGGACAGTAACTCTACACTGTCTGGCGGCAGCCTGGAGGCCGCTCCTGTTCCATCTACCCTGCAGAGATATCAGATCCATGTGAGCCATGGTGCGGTGCAGTTGAGGTCGGAGATCATCCCTTGAGCCATATGCTAGAGAGATCATCATCACCATCCTCATCATCATCCTTATCTTCATCGTCATCTCCTGTTCCAGTGTGGTGAGCGGGCGATCGCCCAGTCTAATAGCCCCTGTGTATAGACATCATTGTTTCGCTACACTTCTTACTATCTCTAATTCAAAGATCTGTTCCTGCATACCATGGACACTGTATACAGACATCAATGCCGTCCATTAGTCTGCTGTTGCTTGTAGTTCCACAGAGTTTAGCATGTCTAAGTCAGTGATCACTGTGAAGTCAAATACAGTTTTATTTGCAATAAGAGTGTTGTCTATTGATCATGCATTATCTCTTGGATCAGCTATTCTGCCTTATTAAGAAATATTCTTTGCATGCAATTAAAATATCAGAAAGCTAGCTGAAGATTTACCAAATTGTCACACAGCAGCACTGGACTACTTTTTTTTTTAAATCAGAGAAGGTTTTATGATTTTCCAATGACAATTACATACGAAACTCAACAAATTTTTTTTTTACACTGCAAAGAGAAAAAGGAAGAGAAAAATACATATGCACATGCAGGCAAGCATCATTACGGTAATTCCTGGTTTTCCATGCATAGCATAAGCTTATGACTTGTACTCGGTTTACATTACTTATGAGAGTTATTGGAACCATAGTTGGCACAAATACATCCCCACAGAGCCCTGTGAGATGAAAGATCAACGAGTCTTGAGCAGTAGTGTCAGTAGATAGAAAACGTAATAAGACAAATCATTTAACCACTTCAGCCCCGAAAGGATTTCCCACGTTAGGACCAGAGCACTTTTTGCGGTTTGGCACTGCTTCGCTTTAACTGACAATTGCACGGTCTTGCGACGTTGTACCCAAACAAAATTTGCGTCCTTTTTTTCCCACAAATAGAGCTTTCTTTTGGTGGTATTTGATCACCTCTGCATCATTTCTGATCACCGCTATAAACAAAAAAAAGCAACAATTTTGCAAAAAAAAACAATATTTCTTACTTTTTGCTAAAATACAAATACAAAAAAAAAATACAAAAAAACAAATGTATTCATCGGTTTCTACCGATTTATATTCTTCCTCATATTTTTGGTAGAAAGAAATCGCAATCAGTGTTTATTGATTGGTTTGCGCAAAAGTTGCCACGTTTACAAACCATGAGAATTAATTTCTGGCATTTTTACATTTTTTGTTATTTTACTAGTAATGGCGGTGATCTGCATTTTTAGCAGGACTGTGATATTGGGGCAGACATGTCGGACATTTTTTACACTTTTTTGGGACCAATGATATTTATACAGCGATCAGAAATGTAAATATCCACTGATTACTGTGTAAATGTCATTGGCAGTGAAGGAGTTAACTTGCAGGGGGCGATCTAGGGGCTAAGTGTATTCCCTAGGTGTGTTCTAACTGTGAGGGGGCTTGGCTGCCAGGGGCATAAGAGATCTAAGTGATCCCAGTGACAGGGACCAGTAGATCTCTGTTATGCTGCCTGACAGATCGGGAACTGCTGTGTTTACATTGGTGGTTCCCCGTTTCTGTTCTCTGCTAGGCAATCACGGCTCATCGGCGGAGATCGAGCCGCGGCCACACTCCTGCAGAATGCACTCCCGCCCACTACAGCCAGGGCCGGACTGGGAATAAAAACCAGCCCTGGAAATAATTTCATACCACCCCCATAGCATTTTTATATGAGCCCAACAGGATAACGTCACTATTTTTTTGTTCGCAAAAAGGAAAACCATGCATGTTAAAACACATTTGAAGAGTGTATTATAAAATAGCTGTTTGCAGTAAAAATATCAATATTTAAGCTATAAACATGTAGTTAGTAGAGTTGAGCGAACCCGAACTGTAAAGTTTGGGTCCGTACCAAACTTTGGGGTGTCCGAGACCCGGACCCAAACCCGGACATTTGAAAAAAGTTCAGGTTCGGGTTCTGGGTTCGGGTATTTGATCACGCATGTTGAATAGCTGCAGGGCAGCCAATCAACAAGCGTTTCACTGGTTTGCCCTTAGAAGCCATCACAGCCATGCCTACTAATGGCATGGCTGTGATTGGCCAGTGCATCATGTGACCCAGCCTCTGTATAAGCTGGAGTCACGTAGTGCTGCATGTCACATGCTCTCAGGCTATTCTAGGGAGAGGATGCTGCCGACGCTGGGAGGGACAGATTGCAGATATTAATAACATCTCATCCTGCATTACAGAACGATCTGATTGTGGATTAGGTAGAGATTACTAATACTGCTTTGAGGGACAGATTTCAGATCTCATCCTGCATTACAGAACGATCTGATTCTGGACTAGGTAGAGTCTACTGCTTTGAGGGACAGATTATTGTTCTAAAATCCTCTCCTACTCCTATAAGGTCAGGTTCCTGCTGTTGCAGTAAGGGACAGATTATTGTTCTAAAATCATTGCCTACTCTTATAGGGTCAGGTTCCTGCTGTTGCTGTAAGGGACAGAGTATTGTTTTAAAATCATCACCTACACTGCCACGGTCACGGCCTAGTCAACCTCTAGGCTCCTACTAGACACATCCACCCCCCATTTTTATTTTTTTTTATTTGACTTTAAGTTATTTTCCCTATCCCCATTTTTTGTAGGGCACTTGTCCTACTCTTACCCCCATTTTACTTCCTTTTGCAGCCCTCTAGCACTTGCCAGGACTTTTTTACAGCCATTTTTGTGCCGAAAAGTTTGGGTCCCCATTGACTTCAATGGGGTTCGGGGTCCAGGGTAAAGTTCGGGTCAAGTTCGGTACCGAACCCGAACTTTTTCGTGAAGTTCACCCAACTCTAGTAGTTAGTGCTATTAGCAATGTGTTTAAAGCGTTTGTTAACCCCAAAAAATGCTACTCTTGTCTCTTTAATGCAATTAGCAGCATGGTACTTTTGCTTTTTAAATTATACCTTGTATCATCTAAAATACCTGTTTGATAATGCCAGGTCATGCCCTCCCCCCTGCGTACTGACTCCCCTTATCATTAGCTGATCTTGAGAGCCTGGTGATCTGTGCAGTCTGTCACTAGCAGCTCTCCTATGCCTTCTTCAGCTCCCCCTCCTCTCTCTGTCGGTACCTAGAGTCTCTTTTCTGCTCTCATAATTAACTTTAAAAGCTCCTTGCCCTCTGTATTAGAACAAGAAATTCCCCTGTGTCAGTGTTATATCATATATATTCTTATCTGTATAGATAGCACTCCAGCTTCCTACACACAGTCCTCTCTCTCTCCTCTCCAGCTGGCGTCAGCAGCAGTGCTCGCCCCCCCCTCAGGAATTCTTGGCTGAGCAGAGGAGAGAGAAAAACAACAACTGATTGTAGGAAGCCTGTGTGTTATCTATACAGATAAGTATATATATGTTATAAGAAAGGCACAGGGCAAACTAATTATGCTAATAAAGGGGGAATGGGAGCATTTTATACAAGTGGCTTAACAAACACTTTAAGATAAACAAAAGTAAAAAACATATTTCTCCATTTACACGAAGGTCAGGTTAAAATAACCCAGCACAGAGTTCCCCATATTTCAGTCTGCAGGAATCCCCCTTACAGTGCAAGGGAACTCTGAAATAAAGGTGAACATTGCAGATAATGATCTAAGGGCCAACTCTGATATAAGGGGGGCTCTGGTGACCAGAAACCCCCCTTATATCAGAGTCCACTGCATTCCCATTTACATCAGAGTTCCCACTTACATCATGCTCTTCAGCATTTCCCTTTACATCCGAGTTCGCAGAGTTCCACCTTGCACTGTAAAGGTGAAAGTGAATCCTTACTGATATAAGGGGGAAACCTTGATATCAGTGCCCCTTTACATTATTGTATTCATTCCCCCCTTACATCCCATAGTCTCCAGCAGTCCACAAAGGTCTGACTCCTCCCATGACCCCCATCCTGGCAGCGCTCCCAATCTTGGCTGCTCTCCAGACTCCCCCCTCAGAGACTGCAGACATGATAAAAGGCAAGAGATAGTCAGAGACTGCAGACATGCTACAGGAGATGGTCAAAGACTGCAGACATGATACAGTAGATGGTCAGAGACTGTAGACATGATACAAGAGATGGCCAGAGACTGCAGACATGACACAAGAGATGGTCAGAGGCTGCAGACATGATACAAGAGATGGTCAGAGGCTGCAGACATGATACAAGGGATGGTCAGAGGCTGCAGACATGATACATGAGATGGTCAGAGGCTGAGGATGGTACAGGAGGGGTCAGAGGCTGCGGATGGTACAGGAGAGGTCAGAGGCTGGGGGATGGTACAGGAGAGGTCAGAGACTGTAGATGGTACAGGAGAGGTTAGAGGCTGCAGAGGGGACAGGAGTGGTCAGAGGCTGCAGAGGGGAAAGGAGAGGTCAGAGGCTGCGGGATGGTACAGGAGAGGCCACAGGCTGTGGGATGGTTCAGGAGAGGTCAGAGGCTGGGGGATGGTACAGGAGATGTCAGAGGCTGCGGGATAGTACAGGAGAGTTCAGAGTCTGGGGGATGGTACAGGAGAGGTCAGAGGCTGGAAGATGGTACAGGAGAGGTCAGAGGCTGCGAAGGTCAGAGGCTGCAGAGGGGACAAGAGAGGTCAGAGGCTGCAGAGGGGATGGGAGAGCTCAGAGGCTGCAGAGGGGACAGGAGAGGTCAGAGGCTGCGGAGGGGACAGGAGACGTCAGAGGCTGCAAGATGGTACAGGAGAGGTCAGAGGCTGTGGGATGGTTCAGGAGAGGTCAGAGGCTGTGGGATAGTACAGGAGAGGTCAGAGGCTGTGGGATAGTACAGGAGAGGTCAGAGGCTGGGGGATGGTACAGGAGAGGTCAGAGACTGGAGGTTGGTACAGGAGAGGTCAGAGGCTGGAAGATGGTATAGGAGAGGTCAGAGGCTGCAGAGGTCAGAGGCTTCAGAGGGGACGAGAGAGGTCAGAGGCTGCAGAGGTCAGAGGCTGCGGAGGGGACATGAGAAGTCAGAGGCTGTGGAGGGGACGGGAGAAGTCAGAGGCTGCAGAAGTCAGAGGCTGCGGAGGGAACGGGAGAGATCAGAGGCTGCGGAGGGGATGGGAGAGGTCAGAGGCTGCGGAGGGGACGGGAGAAGTCAGAGGCTGAAGAGGTCAGAGGCTGTGGAGGTCAGAGGCTGCGGAGGGGATGGGAGAGGTCAGAGGCTGCGGAGGGGATGGAAGAAATCAGAGGCTGAAGAGGTCAGAGGCTGCAAAGGGGATGGGAGAGATCAGAGGCTGCGGAGGGGATGGGAGAGGTCAGGCTGGGGGATGGTAGAGGAATGGTCAGGCTGAGGGATGGTAGAGGAGAGGTCAGGCTGGGGAATGGTAGAGGAGAGGTCAGGCTGGGGAATGGTAGAGGAGAGGTCAGGCTGAGGGATGGTAGAGGAGAGGTCAGGCTGGGGGATGGTAGAGGAGAGGTCAGGCTGGGGGATGGTAGAGGAGAGGTCAGGCTGCAGAGGGGATAGGTCCGGTCTTACCCGGCCAGCTTGTAATAACAGGCGCATGGCACCCATGGAGAACTTACTAAACGCAACTGCTTTACTTTTAAAAATGGAGCCACTCGGCAGCATCATTTTATTGCGCATGCACCCACCTTCCCGAAAATAGCCGACCGTGTACGGGCTTTCCCGAGCCCTTTCCTAAGCTTGCCAGGCTCAGGAAAGCCCATACTCGCAATTGGCTATTTTCGGGAAGGCGGGCACATGCGCAGTAACATGATGTTCCCGCCCAGCACCATCATATTACTGCGCATGTGCCCGCCTTCCCGAAAATAGCCGTAGTGTACGGGCTTTCCGGAGCTCGTTCCAAAGCTAGCCGGGCTCGGGAAAGCCTGTACACATGCTCGGCTATTTTCGGGAAGGCTTGTGTACCCATTGGCACCTGGTGGGCACCCGGGGAGCAACCCAGTGCTGAGCAATAAGCTTTCGCTCAACATATAATAGCCTAAGTATCACAGTATGAGACTGTGGTGTTAAGGATTCCTCCTCCAGTGCATTCAACAGGCACACAACGGGATCTCTTGGTATCCTAAATGCATACATTTGTGAGATTGTGTCCAGGACATCCTTCCAATAGCGGGTCACTTTGGGGTATCTCCAAAGCATGTGAATGAGATCGCCATGATAGCCATCGCCCCCACACCTTCCCCATTTATGTAGCTGGGCCAGAGTCCTATAGGCCCTATGCAGTAAGTTTATATGTGATTGTTTTTGAGACGCTGTCACAGAAACCATAGGGGCAAATGAAGTGTCCCCATCTATAGCACCTATATCCTTCTCCCATCCCTTCCTACATGGTAGTTCGGCTGAGTTCTGAATGGTATGAAGAAGAGTGGAGTATCCTTTAGATATCACGCCTTTTCTATCCATCTCCATTAATATCTCCCGGATTATAGTATGGTCACTTGGATGAAGTCGGACAGACCTCGAATGTGACTGCAAGGCGTGCCTTAGTTGAAGCTATTTGCAGAATGGCTTCTAGGGAGGGCAAACTTTGTTTGTAGCTCTGAAAAGGATTTGAGTGTCAATCCATTATATATCTGAGAAACATAAAATATACCTGCTTTCTCCCACTCCTGAAACCCCTTAAGCTTAAGTACCTCTGTGTAATTGGAGTTGCGCCATAGTGGGGTCTGAGGCAGCAAACCCTGAATACGTAGTCTCTTTTTAATGTGTGACCAAAGGGTATGAAGCATAGCTATGGTCGGCAAGTTAGGATCCAGATGCCAAAATCCTGCTTCTAGAGAAGTAAGCGCAGCAGCATTGGCCCTAGCTGGTAGACAATTTTACAGACAGGATCATCAGAGTCAATAGTCCCCCATCCTCCCAGTTGCTGTAGTTGTGCAGCAATATAATATGTTCTGGCATGTGGTACTGCCAAACCACCCTGGTCCTTACTCAATTGTAGCATATTTAGACTAAAGCCTTGTACACACGATGTGACGGTCGTACGACCAGACGTCCCAAATCGTATGTCGGCTGTTGTGTCTCGCATACTGACGCACTGACATGCACTAAGCGATCGTACGACCAAGCCTAATGTGATGACGTGTTACGAGCATATAAAGAGGAAGTTCAGGTGCATGTGATTTGTGAAATAGGAATGTAGGTTTACACGAACTGAACACTTCTGGGCGTTCCTGACTTCTGAGTATGCGTGTTTTGCACGTACAACTTGTTGGACCAAGTTCTCTGTACACACGGTAAAACAGTCGTACGACCGCTTGTTGTACAACAAAAGTTTTCTAGTCTGCTCATCCAACTTCTGCCGTACGACCGTCGTAAGTCGGCTGTTCTAATTGGCGTACTAACGGTCGGATGATCATACAACAAGCTGTTGTACGACCGTTTTCATACGACCGTCGCATCGTGTGTACGAGGCTTTATATGTGCTGTTTTTTCCGCCATATTAGTTCCCAAAATTGGGAATCTATGGGGGGAAACCACTTACGTGGTATCCAGATCGGTGCATTATGGAAAACGTATAAAAGCTGGGGGGCCCATACCATTTTATTAGGTTTATTCTACCCACCACAGACAGTGGCAGTTTGCACCAGGAGGTGCATTTGTCTCTAAGCTTCTTAAGTAAGGGAACTAAGTTTAGTGCAATATAATGGGAAGATTTGAAGAGACCTGGATACCCAAATAGCGGAACTGCGATACAATGTGTACTGATTGGGCACACACTGGCAATGGGGTGGTCAAATCATCCAGCGGCATCAAGACAGACTTGTTCCAATTTATGGAAAAGCCTGACAATGCACCAAAGGATTCAATGAGGGACATTGCCACCCGCAAAGAACCCAGAGTATCTGCCAAGTAGAGCAAAGTATCATCTGTTCCCGTTTTGCACTGAAACCCAACAATGTTAACATCTGTTCGCATTTTTTCCGTCAAGGGTTCCAACACCAGAGCAAACAGGAGGGGTGACAGAGGGCACACCTGCCTGGTGCCCCTATGCAATTGGAAAGAATCTGATAGTTCACCATTCACTCTTATCCGTGTCGTAGGCTTAGCGTACAGTATCTCAACCCACTTAATAAAATTCTCTCGCAGGCCCATACACCCCAAAAACTTGCACAGGTAAGGCTGTCGAAGGCCTTAGCTGCATCCAGCGAAAAAAATAGCATGATTCCCTGGGTTGTCTACTGGTACCTGTATATTTAGAAAAAGCCTTCGTAGGGTGTGGGCCATGGACCTGGTCGGGATGAACCCCGACTGGTCCCTATGAACCAATTTATGCACTAGGCGTGGAAGAAAAAGTACAGTGGCACTTCATACAAAGAGCACCTCATCCCAAATTGGGTAGTATAGTATGTCAGGTGGAAAGGGAAAAGGGGGAATGGGAATAAAGGGTGGGATTAGGAAGAGAGGGGGGGGAAAAATAAAGGATGGGGGGGGAAGGAAAGGGAGAGGGGAAAGAGGGGAGAGGAGAAGAAGGGGTAGGAAAGCTATGGGAAAGGGAATGATTCGATTTGTGGGGGGACTATAGCGGTGCAAAGCTTGAGTATGTATCCAATTCAAATGAACAAATAGAATGTATAAAAATTAGATTGTTTATTAGTTTATATTAAAATAGCACATAGTTGTGCTGATATACTGTTAACATTTAAAACATCATACAGTAGAAAGAAGGACAAGTTTTGCAGTGAGGTACATAAAATGTTTCAAAGGTTTTACAGATCTGTGTCGATGTCCAACATGTTTCGGCTGCAAAGGCTTCCTCAGGGACTACAAACGACACATTCTTTGTACCATTCTAATGTGAGAAACAGAAATGAGTAAATTTATACAAAATTATTAGAAATTCATATACAGTAGCCCAATGAATTCATCTTAACATTGTCAAAAACACCAAATAATATTCAAAATAAAATGTTGAATATGCATCAACTCCTACTGCTTAGAACCATGCCTGCAAGCCAAGCCTCCACCGTTCGTCCAGTGACTGCGTCACACCAAGGACGATGCTGTGCATCCACCAACCAACTATAGGTAGAACCGACAAAGTGCAATGAAATAAAAAAAAAATCTATATATATAAGTAACACCGGGAATGTTGATACCTTGTATCTAGAGGGATTCTTTTGGCAAGATCTGCATATTGGAGATGGAGCTGAAGTCCAAGCCCCTTTTATGAGGGGGTTGTGAACTGCCAAATCCGTTGAAACAGCAAAAAGATTTTATCCATATAAGGATTGACTGGAAATTGTATTTACTTCAATGTGTATGTGCGTCCTGGAATTCAATGCCGCAAAGTGCTCCAGGGACAGCGAAGCAGTGCAACTACCCGCACCTGTCCAGAAGGCGCAAACAGCACCAACAAGAGAAAGTCGAGGCACCGCTGCACCGCACCCTGCCTGCACCAGCACTGTAGAATCGCAAGCAGGGAATACAAGGGCAACACACACAGACAGTAACCACAAGATTATGAAATATAATAAAATATGTGTGTCCATAGACGGTCACAGCTAAAGCATTCTGTGTAATAAAATAAGCGTCAGGGGATGAGTAGCCATGTATGTATACCTAGCTTGCGCTTTGTATACCATAAGCCACACAGCACGACCTGTCCAATGAAGATCAAAGGATCTTCCGTGGAAATTACGTGTGCTTTAGGTCGCAGGGCATAAAGCCAAAAAGGAGGGTTTACTGCTACCGTGAGTCCAACAGCGGACTGCAAGCCAACGATACAGACACAGGCTCACCTGGAACAACCGTAATGAGGTGTAGACGGTCCGAAGGCTGGGACCGTATGTGCACAGAGACGGTCCAATTATAGTGGTAAGCCTGTGACGTTGCGCGTGCACGCTCGGATAGCAGCGGCGTCAGTCGACGCCCTGTCCCCACAACGGGCGGAACTGCGAACCCCATAGTGCACAGAGGCGTAGGGAACGCCCCATGCATCAAGGGAGGCAGCAAACAGCCCGCGGGCCGGGAAAGGGCGGCAACGTGAGCCGCCAAGGACGCTGCTAGGGGAAATGCAGCATCCATCCGAGCGGATGCACACAACACCCTTTAGCACCCAAACAACAGGCAAAAGGAGGAAGGGGAAAAGGAGGCAAGGTCGAAAGTCGACCTAATATGGTTTAGCAGGCTTTGGTCCAAAGACGGAAGAATGCATGGTAAATAGTTAATGCTGTTCAATAAAGTTGAGACAAGAACAACAACCAAATGGGCAGGATATACAAAAGATACAATACAAAATCCAATTTACACTACTGCTAAATGCAGCAATTTATGACAAGTTACAGGGTAAAGAGCATGTAAATAAACACTAAGGAAGTCATATTATGCAGAGCAAAAAAAAAAGGAAAAATACGATTTAAGAAAAATCCAAGCATGTGTATCGCATGTACCACACCAACAATGCATGCATAAATGTGCATGCATCAATGTGTACATACAACACACAGCTGGTCTAAGAAAGTATTTTTTTGAGGAAAATGAAAAAGACAGTCAAACATCTTAGACAGACATGGAAAAACCTGCTAGTACGTCTCATGTTTGAGCCTAGATGAACGATGCAAAACTTATATTTTCATTTAAGCCTGGATATGTGGTAGCACGCAAGTGGTGGATCCATCTCGCCTCGGATTGGAGGAGAGCTTGGTCCACACTCCCACCTCGAGTGCCTAAGGGCATATGTTGAAGAGCCGCAAATTTCACCACCTTCGAATCAAAGTGGTAAAATTTGGCTACATGTAAATTTAAAGCAGTGGTTATTTTTTTCTTGTAAAGGGGTGCAATATGATCTTTAATATGTTTGATAAATGGTCGTTTTGTTTTTCCAATATAAAAGGCACCACAGGTACAGAGAGCAAGATACACTACTCCTGCCGTCTGGCAAGTAACACGATGATCAATATTGTGTAATTGTCCATTGGGCAGGAGGATTTGGTCCGAATTCACTATATATGGACAGAACTGGCATTTGCCGCAGGCAAATGTACCAGTTTTAGCACGTTCAATAGTTTTGGGTCCCTCAAGATTACTTTTAACCAATTTGTCCTTCAAGGACCGGGCTCGTTTAAATGTTATCTGGGGGTGAGGATGGATGTGTGGAGCAATTTGCGAATCAGCTAGTAGAAGGGGCCAGTGCTTTTCTAGGATTGACCTGACCTGTCTATGTTGGTTTGAGTATTGAGTTATAAATCTGACCGAGTTCGAATCCGTCTTAGTTTTTTGGGAGTAGATTAAAGATCCTCTGTTATGTGAATTACATTTTTGGTATGCTCTCTTCAAACATGACCGACTGTAGCCACGAGCTCGCAATCTAGTGCGTAATTCCTTGGCTGCCCTAAAATAGTCAGAATCTGAGGAACAATTACGTCTTACCCTCAAATACTGACTGTACGGTATGCTATCCAACAGTGGTTTGGGATGAAAGCTGTGTGCATTTAGAATAGTATTGCCTGCCGTAGGCTTTCTAAATAAAGTTGATCCCAACATGCCATTATGGTCAACAAATATTTCCAAATCTAGGAAGGTAATCCTATTTTGGTTACATTCCATTGTGAACTTCAGATTGAAATTATTGTTAGAAATTGAGTGCATGAATTTGGAAAGTTGGTCACGGGTGCCTGTCCAAATGAATAGCACGTCGTCTATATATCTATGCCAGGAAACTATATGGCAAAGAAGAGACATTAAGTCATCACGTGAGAATAATTCCTGTTCCCACCCCCCCAGGTACAGGTTGGCGTAGGCAGGCGCAAATCTTGTGCCCATTGCCACTCCCTGTACCTGGAGGTAGTGGGAAGAGTTGAAAGTAAAACAGTTGGTGGTGAGAATGTAAGTGAGGTCTATGACAAAGTTGTTGTACTTGATAGAGTGTGCACCTCTATCCGTTAGAAATGTGGAAATAACTTTAATCCCGTTAGAGTTGAGAATAGAGTTGTAGTGGCTTTCAATATCCAAAGCGACTAGCCAGGCGTCTACGGGGACATGTAGTCCCTCAATGATGCGAAGCAAGTGAATAGTGTCCTTTACATAGGATGACAATGCTGTTACATGAGGTTGGAGATATAAGTCTACTAGTTCACTGGCATTTTCGGCTATGCTGCCACAGCCTGAAATAATGGGTCTCCCTGGAGGAGTATGTAAAGATTTGTGAATTTTTGGCAAAGCGTAAAAGGTGGGGATAACTGGATCTCTGACATTTAAAAATTGCCAGGTATTTTTGTCTATAGTTCCATTGTGGTAGGCACGGAAAATGATATCACGATATGTTTCAATAAAGTTTTCAACCACCGTTTTAGTTATGGGTCTATACCAATCCCGGTTAGACAGAATTTTGTTGCACATGAACAGATATTGATCGTAATCCATAATGACCAAATTTCCGCCTTTGATGGCGGGTTTGATAACTATATCTTGATTAGATTGGAGTGTTGAGATAGCCTCCTTTTGGGTTAGAGACAAGTTGGATACAATGGGGATTTTGAAACTTAGTTTTTCAACTTCTCTTGTAGTTTGTTGGACAAATGCCCATATATTGGGGTTAGAACTTAGTTGAGGGAAAGCACGTGATTTTGGCCTATATGAGTTGGGAGGGGGAAACCAAACCCCTTGTACCCGGATACCACCTGTGATTGAAATGGGTGGAATTCCGTCGGTCTCCTGGGTCGGTTCTGACTCCTCCCAGAGATCCATTAGATCTTGAATAGTTTCTGATTCCAAGTTGGAATTGGTCACCGGTTCCTGAGATTTTTTGCCATATATAGTTTTATACATTACTCTGCGGGCAAAAAGATGTATATCCTTGATTATAGTAAATTTATCAATATTTTGGTTTGGACAAAAAGACAGACCCAACTTCAAAACCTCGATTTCAGTTAGAGACAGCGGGTAAGAAGATAGGTTAATCACCTCCAAACACCTTTAGTGTCAGAACTGTCAAGATTTTTATTACACTTGTCTGGGAATTTTACTTTTTTGATATTTTTTACTTTGATATTGGGCTTGACAATGGTGTGGGAGAAGGAGCCAGGTGTGGGGTTGTGTCGAGTTGTTTCCCTAAAAAAATGGGTGCCATTCTTAGGTCCTTGGAGACATTATGTGACGTGTTCAAACAAGTACTATGTGTGGATAAGTCGCTTACCTTTGATGTGGTGTGCATGAAGAAAAATTTGAAACAATAGATACAGAAGAAGAAGCCAGATTTGGAATAATGGAGCTGATAGGCCCTACACCGGAGGTTGTGCTCGGAATAGATGCAGAGTGAGTAGACAAGATTTGTGAAGGTGATAGTGAATTCGAAGGAGGTGGTCATTTCGGTGCCGGTGCGCGGGTGCCATGAGTTGAACTGGAAGTCCCGGTACCAGAGTCTGCTTTCTGTCTTTTCGGGACTCTGGTATCTGAGAAGTCTGGATACACGTTGATAAGCTAGACGGAGAAGAAACAGGAGACACATTAGAGGTGAATTTAGATGGCTTAGGAGGTGAAGTGCTTTGATGTCTAGTAGTATTGGGGCTGTTTTTAGTCCATTTATAGGCGTAGCCATTTTCATGGGCTGCTTTATCCTTTAGATATTTATTTTCCTTTTGGGTGATGAGCTGTACAGTGTATTTTTCTAAAGATTCCCGAAGGTCATTTTCCCTCTTTTTAAAAGAGGGAGAATGAGCTATTGAGATATGGTCGTTTATCCATTTTTTAATTTGTGCATCCACAGAAACAATATCTTCCTCATATTGTTTACTTAAAAGATGGAGCATACCTTGGGAGCAGGTGAGCAGATTGTGCTCCCATGCTTGTTTAAGGGTATCATTAATTTTGTGTAGATTGGGTAAAATCTGTATTCTTAGGCCCCAAGGGGTTACATTGTTGTTAGAATATTTCTCAAAGTATTTTTTATGCCAAAAGAGGCGTACTTTTCTCTCCAACATTTTTTGTAAGCGGGCAAATGCCTGTGATATTTCTGATTCAGTAAGTTCTTTTTCATCCTGGACTTTATGTGCTTTTTGCATCAATTCATCCCAAGCCTCTCCATAGAAACTTGCCATGTTTGATTACTGGTACTAAGCTCAAGTGTAATTCCAAATAAGTTGGGTAGTTTGTACTATTTATACTATGGTCTCTATAGATAATAATCAAGTTGTATGACAATACTTATGGATTCGGAATCCAATAAATATTGTAAATATACAAATGTAGGGAGACAGAATAAAGAAAATCAAAAAGGGAACAAAAATAAAGAAAAAGCAACAGTTCTTATAAAAAGTGACAATGACTTATAATACACAATTTGAAGTGCCAAACCATACCAATGTGTAAATGGAATCAATAGTTTGGATAGGCGTGGAAGAAAAAGTGCAGTGGCACTTCATACAAAGAGCACCTCATCCAAAATTGGGTAGTATAGTATGTCAGGTGGAAAGGGAAAAGGGGGAATGGGAATAAAGGGTGGGATTGGGAAGAGAGGGGGGGGGGATAAAGGATGGGGGGGAAGGAAAGGGAGGGGGGAAAGAGGGGAGAGGAGAAGAAGGGGTAGGAAAGCTATGGGAAAGGGAATGATTCGATTTGTGGGGGGACTATAGCGGTGCAAAGCTTGAGTATGTATCCAATTCAAATGAACAAATAGAATGTATAAAAATTAGATTGTTTATTAGTTTATATTAAAATAGCACATAGTTGTGCTGATATACTGTTAACATTTAAAACACCATACAGTAGAAAGAAGGACAAGTTTTGCAGTGAGGTACATAAAATGTTTCAAAGGTTTTACAGATCTGTGTCGATGTCCAACATATTTCGCCTGCAAAGGCTTCCTCAGGGACTACACATTTATTCACTACTTTAGCCAGTCTAGATGCCAGTATTCGTGCCAGTAGTTTAATGTCTGTTGTCAGCAGGACTGGGACAAAGTTATTTGGTGCCCAGGGCAAAGATTGCAAACTGTGCCCCCACGGGTGTTCCCACATTGGCGTGGTCATCTTACTAACTCCTCCCCTCCCCTAAGGAGTCTTCGATACCATGGGATCCTCCCACGATCTCTTAACCATAAACAAAGATGCAGAGTACTCTAATGGGACCTGGAGGGGGTTCTGTCTAATGAACACAGAGAAGGCCTCTATTAGAGAGTCTTTTAGAAAGAGGACCCCATTACAGACTACAATGGAGTCTAATGGGACCTGGTGGGGGGTATCTCTAACAAAGGCCCTCTTGGTGTCAATTAGAGAGTGTGTGAGAGCCTCCACCATGCCCCATTAGAGACTATAATGGGGTTTAATGGATCCTGGAGGGGGGGTCTCTCTAACAGAGATCCTCTCTCGGTCCATTTGAGAGAATATGTTAGAAAGAGCCCCCACCAGGCCCCATTGGAGACTACAACAGAGTCTAATAGGACTTGGAGGTGGTTCTATCTAACAGAGGCCCTCTCCGTGACCCCATGAGACACTGCATTAGAGTGTCACTGAACAATAGTAAAAATAAACAATATTATATTAATATCACTTTGATGCCCAGGCCCAGCCCTAGAAGACTTCACTTACCTTACAAAATGGCTACTGGGACTAACTGCTGGTCCTCCTTGGGCTGGCCACTGGTCCTGATCCCTGGCTGCTGGTCCTGATTCCTGGCTGCTGGTCCTGATTCCTGGCTGCTGGTCCTGGGACCTGGCTTCTGAGGCTGGACTGCTGGTCCTGGGGTCTGGCTGCTGGTCATGGGGTCTGGTTACTGGGGCCTGGGGTTAGGCTGCTGGGGCCTGGCTGCTGGGGCTGGGCTGCTGGTCTTGGGGTCTGGCTGCTGTGGCCTAGGGTCTGGCTGCTGGTCCTGGGGCCTTGCTGCTGGGGCCAAGGATCTGGCACTTGGGGTCTGGCTGCTGGTCCTGGCTGCTGGGGCCTGGCTGCAAGGCTCTGGAACTGGGTCTGTAAGAATCAGGTGACCGGGCATCTTTTCCTGGTTTCAGAAACACAACAATAGTGGCCTCATTCGTGGATGCCAGTAGCGCCCCGGACTAAAAGGCATCATTGTAGACTTTTAACAAAGGGGTATTAATTTACCTGCATATTTTTTATGTTTAATATTTTTATTATTATTTTCAAGAGGGAAAAGTTACATCTGGTGAAAACATATACATCTTATGCAGTACATTGTATTGCTGGTGATAGAGAGTCCAAAGTATTGCACAAAGAAAACAAGTTGTCTTTCGAACAGATCAAACATAAATAATTAAGGGCAAATGGAGCATAAAGATGTTTATCAAAAGGAGATCCCTTGACCTTCAGACATATCCAAGACCATAAAAAAAGGTTTGCGACAGGATAGTAGGAGAGTAAAGGGATCCTGTGACCACTCGAGCTGGGTTTATAAGATATGCTGAGATTAAAGATCTGCAGAAGAATGTGGTTTCGGGCTTGTTCCACGTCACTCGACCCCCCATCCGGGCACCCCTAGTGGGATCTAACTGTGTCCGGATTGTGGGCCTGCGAGGGGGCAGCCTATGTATTGAAAACAGGTCGAGAACCGTGGCTTGTCAAGTTTGAACATATAAACTTATAAAATTAACAAGGTTCTTTTCTTTAGGGTACTGCAAAAATCTCAAAGAGAAATGGTAGGGGAAAAGTTAGCATATAGTAGAGAAAGGATAGAAAGGATCAGAAAAAAAGGGGGAGAGAAGTAAGGGGGATAAAGAGAGAGGGGGAAGGGGTTGGGAGTTCGGATGGGTGCACCTCAGGTAGAAATCGAGAGGAGATGGTGGAAGCGTGGGGTCGAAACGCCTTCAAGTGTGGGTTGGGGAGTTTCGGTGGCGATTTACTGTATGTAGCGGCACCAGGGTTCCCAGATTTCGTCAAAGAGGGTGGGCTTCTCGAGGATGGAGCATGCAATATTCTCCTGTGCCATAATCCAGGACACCTTGTTTCTGGCAGAGGAGAAAGAAACTCGGGGGTTCTTCCAGGCCTTAGCAATCGTGCTTTTAGCGCCTAAAAGGATATAGTGGATTAGGGTCTGTGTGCTTTTTGGTATGTCGGGAATTCTTTGGTTAAGTAATGCTACAAGTGGGTCTTGTTATAGGGAAACTCCTGTAATCTTACGAATCAGTTGGTGGGTTTGGTTCCAGAAGGACCTGATCCTGGGGCATTGCCAAAAAATGTGGAGAAGAGATCCTAAGTGGCCACAGCCTCTGAAGCAAAAGGGGGAGGTATTCGGGAATGTCTTAGCTAGCCGAGCGGGGACCAGGTACCACCGCGTTATAATCTTAAGGTTAGCTTCCATGAGACCAGTGTTATGTATTCCTTTATATGCACGCGATACATTACTATGCCATGTGTCTAAGTCCCATGTAAAGTCTAGGTCCCTTTCCCAGTCTAGCATATATTTGGCTTTTTCGCGGGGTTCCATTAGTGTTGAGTAGATGAGGGAGATGCCCCCTCTAACTTCCATGATCGCCGCACACCAGTTCTCATAAGGCGTGACTGAGAAGGGAGGGGGGCTGGAGGGGACTAGTGAATGTAGGAAGTGTGAGATCTGTGCAAATCGGAAACTCTCTTCGCGGGGCATTTCAAGCTTATTGATACAGTGGTTCTTTGTGATGGGGCCGTTTAGGTTGAAGAAATGACCTATGCGAAAGAGTCCCTTATTCAGCCACCATCTGAAGGCAAGAATATCTTCGCCTGGGGGGAATTTGAGATTATGGAAGATATCACTGAGTGGGCTCCATCTGGAGGCGACTTTGGGGGATTTATGTAAGGAATCGCAGAGGGCAAAAGAGTGGGAGAGGGTGGGTGAGAGAATTGCGGGCCATTTTTTATGGGTGCACCAGCAGAGGTAGTCTAGAAAAGCCGGGGACTGCCTGGCCTTCAATCTCCACGCAGTCTGGTTTTTGTGTCCTGGAGTAGATTATAGAGAACTGTGTAAGCTGAGCTGATTGGTAATATAGCCATAGGTTAGGGAGGCCTAAGAGGACTGCCACTCCCCTCTTTTTTGAGTCTGCATTAGAGAGGAAGAAGGTGGGGTATTTGTGATGTAAATAGGTGGGTCGGTAATTTTTGTCGAAATGCGTTTCTTGCAAGAGAACACTATCTAAATTTCGGCTGGCATAGTAATGGAAGGCTTTGTGTCTTAAAAACAACCAAAACCAATAATCTCCTGCGCTCAAAGAACCTCTATCCGATGGTGCACAATATTGCAGGGGCACTTAATTCAATGTAAAGTCACAATGGAGATGGTACTAGTTAGCACATGTAGATGACCCGCCCCTTCCTGGAGGGGGTGTGTAATTAGATAGTTTCCTACTCCCTCTAGCAACAAAACCCTTATACATGATGGCATACAAAATAGACAACATTAATACCAACTCATAAATAATGTATAGTGCAATATAAAAATACAATGATAGAATAAAATGATAGTATAATGATATAATAGAATAATATATATACACACATAGACCCTTGTCTGACCATGATTGCTGATGTGCAATAGGTCTTCTTATATCAATATAGGGAGGTATCAAATGAAAAACGGGGAGGAATGGTCGCTACAATTAGGATTATGATCATGAGTGTGTTTGTGACGAGGAATATGTACATAGAGACATATAGGTATCAATGCACATCAGCAATCATGGTCAGACAAGGGTCTATGTGTGTTTATATATTATTCTATTATATCATTATACTATCATATTATTCTATCATTGTATTTTTATATTGCATTATACATTATTTATGAGTTGGTATTAATGTTGTCTATTTTGTATGCCATCATGTATAAGGGTTTTGTTGCTAGAGGGAGTAGGGAACTATCTAATTGCACACCCCCCTCCAGGAAGGGGCGGGCCATCTGCACTGAGCTGGGCTCACCCATAGACACGTGGTGATTTAGTGTGTGTGTATTTATGGAGGGGCATGTTGTATGGTCAAGTAGGCTCTGATGAAGAGGGTTCGCCCTGGAAACGCGTCAGCCTAGCCTTATGGACAACATCCAGTCCCTCTGCTGAGGTTCTGTTCATTTATTCCATTGGAGGTGCTCTGGAATTTTAAAGCTTTATCATCAGCTCCGTTTGTGAGTATATGGATTTTATCTTTATGTTTTTAATAAACTTTTTAATGGTATTGCACAAGGTCGGTGCGCCCCTCTTGTTTTTATGTCTAGGCTTTGTGTCTTTTCATGGGGGAATTGAGGCCTTGGACATTATGGGAGGCAACCTTAATGATAAGTTGTGTGGGGTTGTGTGAGGCCATTAGTATGTGGTATGGAGCGATAGATCTCCTAGATGGGAGCTTACCTGAGTTGTTGAGTAGAAGGATGGTGCTTTCGGGAGGAGGGAAGTGATTCTTAAGGCGTTCCGCCGATTAGGAGGGTACCTCCATTCGAGCTCCTGTGGAGAAGAGAAAAGAGGGAAACAAAGTAACAGAGAGAGAGAGAGAAGACAGGGGAAGAAGAGGGTTAGAGAAGATAGGAGGAGCGCACCTGGCAGAGCCATCTCGGCCAGGGCGCCCCCTACAAGGTTGGGGTACGTCAACCTTGTGGAGTCCCTCGAAAAAGGGCAACCAACAACAACTAAATCCGAAGTGAATTGCTTTCCTGTCTGAGCCAGGGAATATCTCTACTCTCTGGATCTCAACAGGAGGGGAGGCGAGCTAACCCGCTCCAGCCTGGCGACACAAGGGGACCATCTGGGGGAAACCCATAGGGGCCCCCCAGGGGGTCTAACAAGGTTAAGAACATTGTGGAATCAACATGTTATAACAGTAACTATTGAGAACTTTAAATTGAGAACGTTAGGAAGTATGAAAGCTGTGTCCGTTTTCAAAGGAGGAAAGCTAATTGTGGGGTAGGAGGAGCCAAAAAAAGGGGGAGGGGGAAAAAAGTAATGAAAAAAGGGGAAGGGGAGGGGGGATGAGGATCAGCCATTTAGGCGAAGTGCTTCGGTATGGGAATGTTCTTGAAAATGTTCTGTGGGTCTAAAACAGACGTTGGTGGTGGGAGGAGGGCCGGATGGCTCTCTTTATGACGTCACTGTCTATTTAAGGTGAGACCTTGAGCGACTGAGTTGTAGGTGAAGTGGAATCCAGGTGGGGCTCCAGGTCCTGTGAAGGTTAGGAGGCAAGGAGAAAGCAGTGGCAAGAGAGTCATTAGCTATGTCCAGGGGGGTGTAGGGCCAGGCAGTGAAGTTCCTCGCTGAGGGAGGAGGTGTAAGCAAGGTGAAGAGTGAAGAAGATGGCTCTCATCTCTTTGGGAGTTGATCACGTTGCCTCTTGGCTTGTTGCTTATTCCAGAGCGGTGTAATGGGGCAACCTGGGGGGGCTCTTTTGGAGGATCCAGGGCGAGATGAGGTGAATGGTGAGTTAAGATCTTGAGAGATAAGCCCCAGCTGGAGTAGTAGGCGCTCCCCATCTTGGAAGTTAGAGAAGCTATGAGATTTGTTCTGGTATTGGAACAGGAGGCGGAATGGGAGGGACCATTTGTATTTGACCTCTTTTTTGGAGAGGGCTTCCAAAAGTGGTTTTAAATTCCTCCTTTTTTGTATGGTGGTAGGCGAGAGGTCAGCATAAAGTTGAATTGGATGACCTTGGAATTGGAGAGAGGCTGTGTCTCTAGATTTCCTGAGAATTTCTTCTTTCACTGAGAAAAAATGAGGTTTTACAATAATGTCTCGTGGTAAGCCATTTTGGCGGGGGGGAATAAGAGCTCTATGGGCTCTGTCAATCTCAAGTTTGTGTTCCGGTATGTCTGGTATTAGATCTCTGATAAGTGCCTTGACTACCCCCTGGGAGTCCTTTAAAGTTTCGGGGAGCCCCCTGTTGCGAAAGTTGTACCTCCTATGGCGATTTTCCAAATCTTCCAGCTTGGATAACGCAGAGTCTAGTTGTTCTTGGAGGGATTGCATACAGGAGGAATTTTGATTTGTTCTTGCTATGGTGGTATCTACTGTCTGCTCCAGGGTGTCAATTCTAGTGCCCAGGCTATGGAGATCTGCTTTAATGGTGGCTGTGATCCGAGCTGCTTGTTGAGCTAGGCCGGAGGCCAGCATCTCAAAGAATTTGGAAAGAAGGAGCGACATGTCTGATGGTCCCCCTGGTGTTATGATGGATGGTGAAGATTGCCCTGAGAATGGTAGTGGGCTGTTAGGTAATGGAGACTGCAATGAGGTATGCATAGCTTCTTCCATGGTACGTCTTAGGAGGGACTTAGTGGAGGCAGGGGACAGATCTAAGACCTGGATGTTGCCTGCTGGTGAGAGGGGGAGTCTGTATGCCTCCGGGGAGTCTGGCTGTGGATCTGCAATAGTATGTGTTTCCTCCATGCATTCATGTGAGAGTGGCATCGCTGCGGTCGCCATCTTGGTGTGGTCTGAGGCCTGCAGGCCGAAGTGTAATTTGCGGTGTACCTCTTTTTTCTTTCAGTCCGATTGTCTGGGATCCAGTGTTCCGGACTGCTGGGGGATCGATGCAGGTTTTGGGGTGTTGGTTCTTCTGCTATTGTAAGCTGTGTGTCGCTTGGCGGGCCGGAGCTCCCGTCTAATGCGTCCGCACAGGAAGCGGCGCATGCGCACTCCCCACCTGCATATTTTTTGTAGACCTCGGATGGAAGACCGCCTGCCCCTGGTGATCTACCATTGTGGGAATGTTTCAGTGCTAGGGCAATTCCTCCTCTGTCAGAGGAGCATTTAGCCTTTCAGCATCCGAGGCTGATAAGCAAAGCAATGTTCAGCCGTCTAGAAACTCCTCAATTTCAGACCCAAACAGCTGCACCTTAGAGGAGTATAGATCTTTGTAGAAACAAAAAATTTCCACTATGTCAGGCGTATGCCCATGTAGTACACCCTCCCGGTCCCTCATTTCAGTAATTGCTAATCATGCCAGCATATGCCCAGTTGATTCACCTTCCCCAAAGTGACTCTGTTGGAGGAAGAAATGCTTGTTTTCTGCTCATTGCAGCGCTAACTGTTTGGACATAGCCTGGGCCTCCAGCCAGGCACACCTAGTGTTATCATCAGAGTTAGAGATATATTCATCCTCTGTTCTCTTGGCCTCTGAACATACAGTTATCTTCCACACTTCAGTGTCAGCTTTAATAGCATTAATGATTTTTATAAACTGGCCTCGTAAATATGCTTTGGCTGCATCCCATACCCAAAGGAGCCAAATCGAGATTATGCAGTAGGAAAACATCTAGCATACTTGGAATCAGATCCTGTTCGGGGAATAGAGATAACCAGAATGGATTCAGTTTCCATAATGTATGTTTAGGAGCATTGGTTAACCTGAGTTCTACCCAGAATGGTGAATAGTCAGATATGTGCCTACTACCATAATCAGAAGAATGTAATAATAAAAGCATGTTATCATTGCTTAGACCCATATCTATCCTAGACAGTCCACCATACGTAGCAGAGTAGCAGGAGAACTGTCTAGCATTTGGGTGTGTTGAGCCCTCCGTACGTCCGTTAACCTGAGCTCCGAAACTAGACAAGCAAAAGGGGTAGGCCCTTCAGTAATTGGACAAACAGGTGAAGTTGCTGTCATTTTATTTCATTTGGGATCCATAATATTATTACAGTCCCCGACTACCAATAGAGGTACATCCGGTCAGGGCCGGATTAATGTAGGGGCTATTGGAGCTGCAGCTCCAGGCCCCTACATTAATATAGGCCCAGCAGGGACGGACTGATCATTTGGGCACTGCACTGCATGAGAAGCTCCTGGTTCCTCCTGCAGCAGTCGGGGGTGATCGGTGCGATGGGGGGGCAACTACAAGCATCGATCTCCCTCTATGGCTCTCGGTAAAGCAACTTTCAGCTGCTTCTCCTCCTCTCCCTCCTGTGTGCTTTATGGAGAGCCATAGAGGGAGATAGGTGCTTGTTTAAAATATTTAATTTGTTTTAACAAAAAATTGTGTTTTCATTTTATTTATCTCCATAAAGAGGCCCATCAAAATCAGCACCAGGCCCATGATGCTCTCAATCCGGCCCTGGGTGCTAGAGTCATTAAGGTACTACCTTTTGGGAAGAGAGTTCCGAATGAATGCAGGCCATTCTCCACTACAGTAAATGGTTGAAATAAAGGAAGTAATGCAAGGGTCACTAGGTGGTTTCTGGCCCTACAAGATGCAAGCCAGCAAATGAATGCTGATGGACTGTCATGTGTCCATTGTATGGTGGCAAAAAATGTGCTCTTTCCCACAGGCTTAAACATATGTGAGACATTGACTTGTAGGATTGTGGACAGTGTATACATGCCACCTAGGTTTATCACCAGCATATGGTAAGGGCCACCGGAGTTTGCACAAAAAAAGTGGCAACCACCCCAACCTCTAACTAACCTTTGCAGTAACGTGCACATGGAAGGGCAACACACATCACAAACAAACAAAGATTTCCTAGCACACTGACCTGCTAGCCTGCAAAAAAAAAAATTATTTGATCCTGTCTAATAATTCACATTAAAAACAAAGGGTTTTGTTGGCACACGTGTGCAAATACATGCATAAGACGCAGTACTCACGTCAAGGCTCCACTGTGCTCTGTTTTCCTAACGCTATAATTTTCAGAGTTTCAACTTGTAGCACATATACAGTGCCTTGAAAAAGTTTTCATACCCCTTGAACTTTTCCACATTTTGTCATGCTACAACCAAAACCTTAAATGTATTTTGTTGAGATTTTATGTGATAGACCGACACAAAGCGGCACATAACTGTGAAGTGGAAGGAAAATGATAAAGGTTTTTTCTTTTACAAATAAATATCTGCAAAGTGTAGCGTGCATTTGTATTCACCCTCCTTTACTCTGACCCCTAACTAAAATCCAGTAGAACCAATTGCCTTCAGAAGTCACCTAATTAGTAAATAGAGTCCACCTGTGTGTAATTTAATCTCAGTATAAATACAATGGTTCTGTGAAGCCCTCAGAGGTTTGTTAGAGAACCTTAGTGAACAAACAGCATCATGAAGGCCAAGGAACACACCAGACAGGTCAGGTTAAAGTTGTGGAGAAGTTTAGAGCAGGGTTAGATTATAAAAAAAATATCCCAAGCTTTGAGCATCTCATGGAGCACTGTTCAATCCATCATCTGAAAATGGAAAGAGTATGGTAGAACTGCAGACTTACCAAGACATGACCATCCACCTAAACTGACAGACCGGGGCAAGGAGCGCATTAATCAGAGAAGCAGCCAAGAGGCCCATGGTAACTCTGGAGGAGCTGCAGAGATCCACAGCTCAGGTGGGAAAATCTGTCCACAGGACAACTATTAGTCATACACTCCACAAATCTGGCCTTTATGGCAGAGTGGCAAGAAGAAAGCCATTGCTGAAAGAAAGCAGAAGACCCATTTGCAGTTTGGGGGACACAGCAAACATGTGTAAGAAGGTGCTCTGGTCAGATGAGACCAAAATAGAACTTTTTTGCCCAAAAGAAAAATGCTACAGTATGTGTGGCAGAACACTGCACATTGCCCTGAACACACCATTCCCACTGTGAAACATGTTGATGGCAGCATCATGTTGTGGGGATGCTTTTCTTCAGCAAGCACAGGGAAGCTGTTGAGAGTTGATGGGAAGATGGATGGAACCAAATACAGGGCAATCTTAGAAGAAAACCAGTTAGAGTCTGCAGAAGACTTGAGATTGGGGCAGCAGTTTACCTTCCTGCAGGACAATGACCCTAAACATACAGCCAGAGCTACAGTGAAATGGTTTAGATCAGAGCATATTCATGTGTTAGAATAGCCCAGCCAGACCTAAATCCAATTGTGAATCTGTGGCAAGACTTGAAAATTGCTGTTTACAGACGCTCTCCATCCAATCTGACAAAGCTCAGGGGCATGCTTAGAGCATTTGGAACCCGGGGCGGATCCTATATCTGTATAGATGTTACTTTGTGGCTATGACTAAGAATCCACACAAGATGTGAAACGCGTTAGCTATGCTCTTTTTTTATTGCATGGATCTTCAATAAACCATTTGTAATTGAGTGCGGCCTTCCGGATTCATCTTTGTATACACACTTATGCTTTGCATATCTGGCCAGCACCTCCGAGAGATTGGGAATTATCCACACCTTGTGTATGCCTTGAGCAGTCTTTCTCCTTCACATGGGATCCTATATCTGGCACCCCCCCCCCCCCAACTTGTAAATGTAAAAACACCCCACTGTGCCCCCTGCATATCTCTGCATTTCCTTTACATTACACAACCCCCTGAACCTCTGCATCCCCATTACATTACATAACCACCTGCACTTCTGGACCCCTTTACATTACACAACCCCCTGCACCTCTGGATTCCTTTACATTACACAGCTCCCTGCACCTCTGGCCCTGTCACGTACCTGGTGATGGAGTCTGGCTTATGCAGGGGTAACCTCTCTTGCGGCCCCGGTTTGTGAGTCCCTGGTAGTGCAGACAGGGAACTCAGGAGCATGGGGGGGCACGAGGGCTGGACAGTCTCTGGTGACAGGTAGGTGTTGGTGTTGGTGTTGGTGTCCACTGGAGCTCGTGCAGGCAGAAGGGTAGTGAGGCAGTCCGGGTCGGTAACTGGCGGGCGGTGCAGTACAAAGGGTTCAGGCAGACGAATAGTCGGGTGCAGGCTGGGTCGGCAACGTTCAGGCAGCAAGGTTCAAGGGAGCAGGCAGAAGAGTAGTCGTGGAAGCCGGGGTCGGTGCAGGCAGAGTTCAGAGCAGCATCAAAGCAGGCCGGGTCACAGGAACAGGTATCAGGTAATCAGGAAGCAAGGAACTCACGCAAACGCTGTAGAATGGACAGCACCTGCTTCCTGGTGCTGTCCTGCTTAAATGGCCGCTATTGGCGCCATTAACGTGCGCGCATGTGCACGGAAAGCCGGAAATGGCAGAAGTGTCCATTTTCCTAACATTGCCCCTCCCCCAGGGGGCAGCCGGGCAAGCTTAGCAGGGTTGTTCTCCTTGAAGGATCGGATGAGTTATCTGCAGACTCCCAGGAGTTGTCTTCTGGGCCGTAGCCCTTCCACTTCACTAAATACTGAACCTTTGTTCCCCTCTTCTGGCAATCCAGGATAGCCTCCAGTTCAAATTCTTCCTTGCCGTCTACCAGGATTGGGCCTGGCGGGCTAGTCTTCAACTGGGGAAAAGAATTTGGCGTCACAGTCTTCAGCAGTGACATGTGGAACACTGGGTGGAAACGCAGGGAAGACGGGAGCTCCAACTCATAGGCAACCCTGTTAATCTTCCTTTTCACAGGGAAGGGGCCAATAAACCTGGGGCCCAATTTCCTGGAGGGGCAGGCTAACCTCAAGTTCTTTGTGGCCAGCCAGACCTTTTCCCCAGGCTGTAAGTCCAACTCTCCCCGTCTCCCTTTGTCAAACACCTCTTTGTTATGTTCCTGGGTTCGGGCCATGGTCTCCTGAAGGAATTTGCAGTTTTCTTCCCAGAACTTGGTAATTTCTTGTGCTGCTGGTACAGTACTTTCAAGGCCATGGTTGAGCATAAAGGTTGGGTGGAACCCGTAATTGGCTAGAAACGGAGACTGGTTGGTAGCTGAATGGACGGTGTTATTGAAGGCAAACTCCGCCAGGGGCAGCAGAGAGACCCAGTCGTCTCTTGAGAATGACGAGAAGCACCGGAGATACTGCTTGAGTGTCTGATTGGTCCTCTCTGTCTGCCCATTTGTCTGTGGGTGGTATGCCGAAGAATATGCCAGTTCAATGTCAAGTGCGGAGCACAGGGCTTTCCAGAACCGGGAGGTGAACTGGACTCCGTGGTCAGAGACAATGCTGGTTGGAAGTCCATGGAGCCTCATTATTTCCCTGATGAATATCTCGGCCGTTTCAGTGGCTGATGGGGTCCCTTTCATGAGCAGGAAGTGGGCCATCTTTGTTAGCCGATCCACTACCACGAAGATGGTAGAATAACCTTGGGATGGCGGCAGCTCGACAATGAAGTCCATTGAGATCATGGACCAGGCCCTCTCAGGCACCGGAAGTGGCTTTAGTAAGCCCCAGGCCTTGGTCTTGCTGCTCTTGTTCTGGGCACAGATAAGGCATGAGCTGACGTATCTCCTACATTCCTCGTCTGCTCATGGCCACCAGAATGATCGCAGCAGCAGTTCAGTCGTTTTGCGAGCACCAAAGTGTCCCCCCCAATTTATTGTCATGACAGGATGCCAGAACTGATAGGCGCTGGTCCACTGGGACAAAAAGTTTGCTGCCATGCCACAGTAGGCCATCTCTGGTTAGCAGGTTGGGGTCTGCCGGTATTGGGGTCCTGGCTAAGGACTGTCTGATTCAGGACAACAGGTCCCCTTGGGTTAACAGGAAATTTCAGGGATGCAGGACTGTATCAGGGGTTGCAGGCTCACCAGGTTTACAGAACATCCTTGATAGGGCATCAGGCTTGACGTTCTTCAATCCTGGCCTGTATGTTACGTGGAAGAGGAAGCGTGAGAAGAAGAGTGCCCACCGGGCTTGGCGAGGTCTCAATCTCTTGGCTGCTCGAAGATACTCTAAGTTTTTGTGATCCGTGAAGATCAAGATGGGGTGCCTGGCAATAGATAGCGCCACTCTTCCAAGGCCGATTTGATTGCCAGGAGCTCCCTATCTCCCACATCATAATTCCTTTCTGGGGTGGTCAACTTGCGGGAGAAGAATGCCACAGGGTGTAGGGCAGCCATGACTCCATGCCTTTGAGATAGCACTGCCCCCACAGCTACTTCAGAGGCACCTACCTCCAAGACAAATGGCAAGGCAGGGTCAGGGTTCCTGAGGATGGGTGCAGACGTGAAAAGTTTCTTAAGGGTCAAAAAGGCTTCCTTGGCTTCCGTGGTCCACATGAATCATGTGTTCAGCTTGGTCAGCTGGGTGATTGGGGCAATAATGGCTGAGAACCCCTTTATGAACTTTCTATAAAAATTGGCGAAGCCAATGAACCGCTGAACTCCCTTCTTGTCTGTAAGGGCCGGTCAGTCCAGGATAGCCGTAACCTTCTGTGGGTCCATGGTAATGCCGGTGACGGAGATAATAAGCCCCAGGAAGGGGATACTTGACTGTTCAAAGTCGCATTTCTCTGCCTTGGCATAGAGCCCATGTTGTCGAAGGCGGCTCAGGACACCTGCCACATGCCTCCGGTGCTTTTCCAGGGTAGGGGAGAAAATCAAGATATCGTCCAAGTAAACGATGACGAACTGATCCAAGAAGTCTTTAAACACATTGTTACCAAAGTGCTGAAAAGTGGCTGGGGCGTTACAAAGCCCGAAGGGCATCACCAGGTACTCAAAGTGTCCGAACCGGGTTTGGAAGGCGGTCTACCATTCATCCCCCTCCCAGATGCGGACTAGATTATATGCTCCTCGGAGGTCCAGCTTGGTGAACACCCTTGCCGCTCCTAGCCTCTGGAAGAGCTCTGGGACCAGGGGGAGAGGATAGCGGTTTTTCACTGTTATCTTGTTTAGCTCGCGGTAATCAATGCAAGGTCTCAGCATGTGATCCTTCTTTTCAACAAAGAATATTCCCGCTACTGCGGGCAACGTAGAGGGTCGGATGAACCCCTTCTGCAGGTTCTCATCTATATAGGCTTTGAGGGCCGCCAGTTCCAGCTCCGTTAAAGGGAAAATCCTCCCAAAGGGGACTTCGGCTCCGGGGAGGAGCTCGATAGGGCAGTCATATGTCCTGTGGGCCGGCAACTGTTCCGCGCCCTTCTTGCTGAACACATCTAAGTAGCCATGGTACACCGGGGGCACCAACTGACGGATGTCTCGGTCAGCATCTGAGCAGAATAGGGACAGCTTCCTTAGTCACTGGGAAGCAGTGCTGGCGGCAATAGGGTGACTGGAACTTGGTTTCGCCCGTTGCCCAGTTGATGCTGGGGCTATGGGCCTGCAGCCAGGGTATACCTAGAATAATAGGAAACAGGGGGGGCACAATAACATCCAAGCAGAGGAACTCCTGGTGACCATCCAAGGTTGTAGCAGGCAGGGGAAAGGTTTCATGGGTGACCACACCAGATTTGATGTCGGTGCCATCAGCCAGGCGTACAACCAGTCCGTGAGACTTTGGCCGTAGAGGAATCTGATGTTGGGCCACAAAGGACCGGTCGATGAACCCACTGCAGGCGCCCGAGTCGATGATGGCAGCAGTCCAGATAGTCTTGTCAGGGAGCTGAAGGGAGAGAGGAAGGGTGAGGTGAAAAGAGGTATTTGATGAGGCTGGTACGTTGCCAATGACAGGTGGTGAGCGTTGACCAAGCTTGGCCGGGCAAGACCCCACCACGTGTCCTGGTTCTCCACAGTACAGGCACAGGTGGTTGCTCAGGCGGTATTGCCGTTCTTCCTAAGTGAGGGGAGAACGGAGTACACCCAATTTCTTGGCTTCGGGTTGAGCTGAGGCTACTGTAGCGACCGTGGGAGCCCGGGGTTGCCTCCGGGTAAGTCGTGAAGACCCGGCTGACCACTCAGCTCCCCGTTCTCTGAGACGCCTGTCAATCTGTATAGAGAGCTCGATTAATGCGTCCAGGGTTGGGGGAACCCCAACTCGAGCCAGTTCATCCTTTAGTGGGTCAGAGAGACCCAAACGGAACTGATGACGGAGCGCAGCGTTGTCCCACTCCGTGTCAACACTCCAGCGCCTAAACTCAGTCACATTGTCCTCCGCCATGCGGCGGCCCCGCTGGAGTGCATGAAGCACAGCTTCCGCTGTGGCTGCCTGATGTGGGTCCTCATAGAGGCAGGCCATAGCCTTGAAGAAGGTGGTCAGGTTAGAGACTTCCAGAGCCCTCTGTTCCAGCAGGCGGTGTGCCTAAGACAGGGGTTCTCCTAGCAACAAGGAGATCACTAGACCCACCTTTGTAGTCTCCAAGGAGTAGGTGCTGGGTTGGAGAGAAAAATAGAGTTCACAAGAGACCCGGAAGGCCCGGAACTGCGGTCGCCTGAGAACCGTTCCGGTAAGGGCACTTGAGGTTCAGAGGGCATAGTCACTGTGGTGCAGGCTGCAGATTGGCCATTGGTGAGCTCCTGGAGCCGTCCCTCTAGCCGGTAGTAATCCTCCTGCAAGGATTGTATGGCCAGGTGAGAGCAAAGTTCGTTCACAGGAGAGGCCCCCCGCGCAGACTCAGGCATGGCTGTCCGTTACTGTCACGTACCTGGTGATGGAGTCTGGCTTATGCAGGGGTAACCTCTCTTGCGGCCCCGGTTTGTGAGTCCCTGGTAGTGCAGACAGGGAACTCAGGAGCACGGGAGGGCATGAGGCCTGGACAGTCTCTGGTGACAGGTAGGTGTCCGCTGGAGCTCGTGCAGGCAGAAGGTTAGTGAGGCGGTCCAGTAACTGGCGGGTGGTGCAGTACAAAGGGTTCAGGCAGACGGATGGTCAGATGCAGGCTGGGTCGGCAACGTTCAGGCAGCAAGGTACAAGGGAGCAGGCAGAAGAGTGGTCGTGGAAACCGAGGTCGGTGCAGGCGGAGTTCAGAGCAGCGTCAAAGAAGGCAGAGTCACAGGAACAGGTATCAGGAAATCGGAAGCAAGGAACTCACGCAAACGCTGTAGAACAGACAGCACGTGCACGGAAAGCCGGAAGCGGCCAGAAGTGTCCATTTTCCTAACAGGCGCCCTTTACATTACACAACACCCTGCACCTTTGGACCCCTTTACATTATGCAACCCCCTGTACCTCTGGGCCCCTTTATATTTCACGACCCCCTGTACCTCTGGACCCCTTTACATTATACAACCCCCTGCTCCTTAGAGCCTATTTACATTACACAACCCCTTGCTCCTCTGGGCCCCTTTACATTACACAGCCCCCGCACCTCTGGACCCCTTTACATTACACAGCCCCCTGCACATCTGTACCCCTTTACATTACACAACCTCCTGCTCCTCTCGGCCCTTTACATTACACAGCCCCCACACCTCTGTACCCCTTTACATTACACAACCCCCTGCACATCTGGACACCTTTACATTACACAACCCCCTGCTCCTCTGGTCCCCTTTACATTATACAACCCCCTGCTCCTCTGGGCCTCTTTACATTACACAACCCCCTGCTCCTCTGGGACCCTTTACATTACACAACCCCCTGCTCCTCTGGGCCCCTTTACATTACGCAACCCCCTGCTCCTCTGGGCCCCTTTACATTACACAACCCCCTGCTGCTCTGGGCTCCTTTATATTACACAAACCCCTGCTCCTCTGGGCCCCTTTACATTACACAACCCCCTGCTGCTCTGGGCCCCTTTACATTACACAACCCCCCTGCAGCTCTGGACTCCTGCATGTTACACAGACACTCCATCCTCCCCCCAGCCCTGGACCCCCTGCATGTTACAAAGACCCCCCACTCTCCCCCCAGCCCTGGACCCCTGCATGTTACAAAGACCTCCCACCTTCCCCCAGCCCTAGATCCCCTGCATGTTACACAGGCACCCCCCCCATAGTTCTGCCCCTTACTACCTTGCTCATGCAGAGGAGGAGACACACACAGCAGTGCTTAACAGATGGCGGGAACTACTGGAGTTAATTTTCCATATTAAACAGCTAATGATTGGTTGCTAGGACCGCCAAGCAACCAATCACCTGCTGGTTAACTTAGAAAGTTAACTCCAGCAGGTCCCATTCTCTTTTCAGCTATGCCCGTCTCTCTTTCTCCCCCGCTGAACAGGAGGAGAGAGACAGTGTTTCCTTTCTCCCGGCCACTCTGCTCTGTTAAACTTGGCACTGGCTCTGGGTGTCCCCCGGGTAGCGGTACGTTCCACACCCAGCCCGGGCACCCCCACCCTGTCACAAGCAGCTCACCTCTCTCTCCCACCCTGCCTGAACTGTCACTGCGCCTCTACTGCCTAAGCCGCCCTGTCACCACTGCTTTATTCAGGTAGGGGGGGCACATGGCACCAACCTGACATCCCCCCCCCCCAGTGTGTGGCACCCGGAGTGCACTGCCCCCCCCCCCCCCACACCACAGTTAGGATGCCACTGACAAAGCTTGAGCTATTTTGCAAAGAAAAATTAGCAAAAATTGCACTGTTTAGATGTGCAAAGCTGGTAGAGACATATCCCAAAAACTTGTAGCTGTAATTGCAACGAAAGGTGGGTCTACAAAGTATTTACTCAGGGGGCTGAATACAAAAGCACGCCACATTTTTCAGATATTTATTTGTAAAAAAATTTGAAAACCATTTATCATTTTCTTTCCACTTCACAATTATGTGCCACTTTGTGTTGGTCTATCACATAAAATCCCAATAAAATACATTTACATTGTTGGTTGTAACATGACAAAATGTGGAAAACCTCAAGGGGTATGAATCATTTTTCGAGGCACTGTAGCAGTGGATAGATTAAGGACAGATTTGCAAGGAGGCAACCAACTCTTCCTTAAAGCGGAGTTCCACCCAGAATTTTTTTTTTTTTGGCATCCACTCTTTTAATACTAAATAGATGTAACCTTTTGTATCCTTACTTTCAAACCGCCTAGTAATTACATGTATTTTTTACTCACAATTTAGTTTCTTTCACTGCTGGACTTTTCCATTTTAGGTGAGGGCATCTGGAGCCCATCCATAGTTTCCTGGCATTTCTTCCTGAAAGAAGTGCATGGTGGGTAACCATCATGCACTCCTCGATCTCGTCCGCTTGAATCACGTCATTTCCTGTCTGGAAATAACACGTTTTTACAGTACAGGGAAGCCCACTGACTCCTGGGAAATGATGAGTCAATATCCCAGGAGGCCAGATGAAGCAGGAAGTGAGGAGAAGAGCCTAGAACCAAAAAGGGGCAGATTACAGAGACCACCTAGCAACTAGCGACTTAGGGTGAGTATAAACATTTTTTTTCCTTCAAAGGTAAGTCTATATAGGCAAAGGACTTGAATAATGTAAAAAACATTTTTGGGGTGGAACTCCGCTTTAAAGGCACAGGGACACATGGGACGCCCACCAAGAGCACAATAGCAGCTGAAGGCACCCAGTGCGTTCCTGCATCAAATTTAACTAACCGTACAAAAAAGTGGCAACCACCCAAACCTATAACTAGCTTCAGAGTTTGCGTTTGTATTGGAAGAAACACACTGTTATTTTCTTATTTCTTAATAGGTTCAGGTCTGAATGCTGGAGTTTTTGTAGAGCCTTGGGTGGGGTAAAGCATCCAATCCTAAGTCCATATCCTACCTATTAGCCAGACCTCAGTAATGAGCTGCTCACAGACCTTCTTATATGCGAGCTGACTGATACTCTCTATTTAACTCTATCTACCAAAACAGCCCACTGCCGGACATAAAGACTGACTGCTGACAGAACACTAAACGTGGTTGTAAACCTCAGACATGAAATATGAACAAAGGATATCCTTCTATAGGGAGTATTTGTCTTAATAAAGAGTACTAAGTGTCATTTCTGTCTGCTGTCTCATTCCTCTGCTATCAGCATGAATCACTTCTGACAAGTTTTCTTGACAACAAGATCAAAAAGGTGACAGGAGAGGGATTGACAGCCTCAGCTCTGTTCCTGTGTGTTGTGTGAAGGGGGTGTGTCCCTTGCCTGCAATCAGTTCTCAGAGCTCTCCTCAATGAGCTCTGCAGAGTGTAATTTCAGCTCTCCGCCCCCTTTTTTCTGACAGCTCAGATAAACTTTTTAAAATCTGGACTTTGAATAGATGTACTGTAGAGAACAGAAGCTGCAGATAAACAGGTACAACGTATATAGGATGATTTGTTTCCTCTCTGTGTATTAACCAAGGCCAGTCACTTCACTGGGTATATGTAAGGGTTTACAACCACTTTAACCATCTCATCATTTTATGCCTAACAATAGGTGCAAAATAGTCTTCAGCAATGGTTCACATTGCAGCGATTTGGCATGCAATTTGACATGTCAAATAGCATACCAAATCGGCGGCAATAGCCGGCAATGGAACCGCCCTAATCGGTTTCTGTACTACTTTTGGCGATTTCAGGGCGATTTCCATTAACATCTGTGCAACAACCCGCACCTGAAGTCGGGATTGACATGCGGGAATAAAATAATGTGAGTTCAAGCGAACTCACACAATTTCATTCCCAAATTCAGTGTGAACCATACCTAAACGATACAGTACTTGTAAGTGCTTTGAACCTGTTTTTTCGTTTCCAATAATTTCTTATTTAAAGGGATTTTGACTAACAATAAGGTACTTAATAGCACAAATACATGTTCAACAGTGGTATTACAATAGAAAGTATCAACACTGTTACATTTTCTTCATTGCACAACTATGTCACATCATAATTACTATCCACGCCCTTCTCTGCCCGGGGGGCAAGATGAGGACATGTGAAATGCTTGGAACACACTGGTCGAGATAGACCATTTACTGTAAGCATAGCAATGTTGGTATATACATATATAAGAATTCAAAATTATTATTCATATACGGTTCAAAAAAAATGAAAGAAAGGAGAGAGGGAAAGAGAATACGTAAAATTATTTTTGTGCAATAGAACCAAATTTGCCATCATTAAGCAAAAAAAAAAAAAAACCCCAAAAAAACCATATTTCCAAATATAAACTAGGCTAAGGGTAACCTTAGTGTCCACTATCGAGCATACAGATAAAAATCAGAGCAAAGTTAGAAATTGCAGGAAAGAATGGGAAAAGGAAAGAAATGAGAGAAAAAAAGAAGAAGAAAAAGAATATACAGCCAATCACCATGCTCCATACCACTGACCTCCCCCTCCATCCCACCCCTCATGGGAACTGAAGATATCTAATCCAGGGGTTCCAAACCTTTTCAAAGCAATGTTGTTGGTCGCAAAGGATGCTAGTCCATTTATTTTCCATTTATCATGATCCAGGAAATTTTGTCTTTTACTAATGCTAAATTTATCAAGGGGGTTTTCCATGCTCGTGCTATGGTGGTCTTAGCTGCCTGGAAGATAAAAAAGGCAAAGATCCTGAGATTTCTGGGTAACTCACTCGATAAATCAGGGAAATGGAAAATTGTGTACTCACATTTCCGTAATTTCCTTTTCTGACGCATCTTCATGGCAGGACACACCGGGTTGAGAATCTCCCCCACAACCTGATAGGATCGGTTGCTATAAATTTTAGAAGGAGGGACCATGCAGCATTCTTTGTATCTATCACCTAAGAAAGGTGAAGATGCGTCAAGAAAGGAAAATTACAGAAAGGTGAGTATAAAATTTTCCATTTTTCCTTTTCCTGACACATCATATAACCATCAATAACTTGCCAGTCAGGTGAGTGTTGAAAGTATCCTTTATTGGTGAGTGGGGGGCGTGAACGGAAAAGGATGTGAGCCGCTGTAGCTGTCCCATCGCTCCTCGCTCAAAGGATCCTGAGACCCGCTCCTAATCTACCAAGAGCTGTGTAACCGTTGCATGGTGAGAGCAGGTGGAGAGCTGGTGGAGAGAGGGGTCCGTTGCTGTATGTAGTGATCCAGGAGTGCCATGGTAGAGTGTGGTGGTGGTGTACTGGCTTTCAGGAGGAGCGTGGAAGTACCTACATCTCAGGCAATAAAGAGCCCGGGGCACGGCTGGAAGTGGTGGGGAGCGCGGCAGAAGCAAGGGCTTGGACTCCCGGCGTGGAGGACGCCAGCGGTTAAAGTAGAGAGCAGAGAGGTGAGAGCACTCCGCTCTCAGGTACATCGCCCCTGTTGGGATGCAGACGGAAGGAACAGGTAGGCTGCAATGAATCAAGATTGTTTGGGAAGGAATCCTGAAGATACAGAGTGGTGGTGAGGAAAAACAAGAACTGTTTTGCTTACAATGCTTACATTGCCTATACTGCCTATACTGTGGTAAAATGGTGGGTGCTACTGTAATAGTGGTGTTGAGGGGACTACTGTTTGGGTGACAATGGGACCAAGCTGAACTGGGGGTGAAGTTGTGTGTGGTGAGAGCACACACAGTACTGCCACATAAGTTGCCAGCAGACAGTGGAGAGCAATCAGCAGTGGGGTAAGGTGTGGTGAGAGCACACTGACCACCCCAATCTTGGTGTCCCTCCCAATTCTCCCAATCCCCAACAGGGGAAACCAATAAGAAACTGCATGTTACCTATGACATCCAAATATAAGATATTTTGGGATTTGATGCTCTTTTGGCTGCATTCGGACCGATCTGGGGAATTTGCCACAGTACTCTTCCATATAAACGGAAGTGTACCCCTTTTCCCTTTCCTTTTTTGCCTGCCTCTTTTTCTTTTTTATTGGGCCTGACAATACAGTCGGATGGGAAAATTCCAAGATAAGCTTTTTTAGATCTCTGGTGCCTAGTTTATATAATGCCAGACAGAGTCACCCCGATATGTGCCCAAAATAGGCATATAGTAGTGCGGATAAATTTGTGTTCTCCAAGCTAGTAACTAACCCAGAGGGCGGCCAGGGTTAAGGATCTTGACAAGAAAAAAGGGGGAAGAGATGCCACAAGAAAACACTCAATCTCACCCGGGGTAAAGGATAAGGGGAAAGAGAAAGGGAGCCAACTGACAGCAAAGCCAGAAAAACACATACCCTGCCTAAAGGGGTGTCAAATCCTGGCATGCGGAGTAAAAGCCAGACAGGTGCCACTGGTGGAAGGAAGAGCCTAGGAGTCACCACAAAGTCTGATCAGGAGATGGAGAAATCTGCAACCCCGACGGGTACAGCGAGAAATGTAGGTGATACAGAACCTACCCTAAGGGAGGTTCTGGAAGCGGTGAATTTTTGCAAAGAGACCATGATGGGAATGACTAAGCAAATAAAAAGACTGAGTGAAGAAATCAAACATCTGAGACAAGACGCCCAAAAAATGCACGAAAGAACTACAGCACTGGAAGAAAGAGTAAGTCAAATGGAGGATGACCTCAATTCAAGGGTAAATGAAAGAGATGAAGGAGAAATGTAACCTATACATGGTCAAAATGGAAAATTTGCAAAATAGAGAATAGCGGAACAATCTAAGAATAGTAGGCTTTCCCGAACGGTGTGAAGGTGGTGACCCTGTGGCTTTTCTGGAAAACTGGTTGAAAGACACTTTTGGAGCGGAGAATTTCTCACGTTTTTTTTTGCAATAGAGAGAGCGCATAGAGTTCCATATAGGGCTCCAGCGCCAGGAGGCTATCCCAGACCTTTTATAATCAAACTACTCTTTTATAAAGATAAGGAGAGAATTCTACAAAGGGCAAGGGAAAAAAAGGATATAATCTACAATGGAACCATTGTTTCAATATGAAACCAAGAAACGAAAAAGGAGGGGAAACCTCAGAAACGGGGGTCCCCTGGACTTTAAAGGTGCTCCATAATAATACTCCAAATTACATAGATTGTTAGGTAAAAAAATCTAAAACCATTTTATTTTATTACATACAAAAATAAAACATGTTCCCCTTGTTTAGGAAACACATTACAAACAAAATCAAAACATAAATAATTTTCTTAGATTACATAGCAAATCCAGATGGATCCTACTTAGGGTCAGCTGAACCCCGCTCGACATGTTTCACCCGTGAGGGCTTCATCAGGAGACTCAGAGGGGCTGACTACGATACAAAAGATATTTGTCATAATAATGAGAAAAATATTCATACAACATGTATTAAACCAATATGATATCATGGAAATTAGATTGATATATATCTAGTGTTGCAGGATAATAATACTTCCAAAAACACCCATGTTGTGTACTACCCTCCATATATATCCATTACTTATAACTACATAAATTATGCAGACATAAATATTTATCTTTGGCAATGTTAATATATGTATTTATCAATATATGGCAATTTTGAGAACACATATCTACACATGCATGTATCTATAAGTATCTTACCAGTAATTCATATATCAAGCATCAGTGGATCAATATTGGAAACTGCTGTCAGTCACAATACTTGGGACCATAGAACCATGGGATCAAGTTATGGATTCATGTTACAAGGCTGCCTACATCCAATGATGAAATAGAATGCATAGTGAATAGGCTATACATTAAAAATAAAAATAAAGAATTGATTATATGTAGGGTGGGTAGGTAGAGAAGAGGTATATATATATATATATATACATTCTACTTACTAGGAGCAACAAAAAGGAGACCAACGTTTATCCAGGATATTAGGAGAAATAAGCTCCCTGTTCCAAAGTAGTATAAAGTTATGTCCTATTCCATTAACTCGAATAAAGAGGATTATAGGACCTATTTGCAACCAGAGGAAAAACAACGAGGATCATTCATCTTAC
>BLSH010001478.1:69213-87808 GCA_018402905.1 Glandirana rugosa
GTGGAACACTTAATATATATGTTTTATTTATTTATTTCTTTATATATCTGTTATATTTATACACAATAGATTTTCACTGATGTATTTAAGGATTTTAGTCTGATATATTAGAATGTGGTATTTCAAGTATTTATAATATGAGTTTTGAAAGTCCGGAAAACCTTAAAGTATGTCTATTTTTTATACACATTTTTTGCACACAATAAGTTTTTTTGCACATATCTTTTAGTATTCTTTATTATTTATATATACAACATTCTTTAATTATCAGGTGTCACAGAAAATATAATACATCTTTCTTGTTATTAATCCTATAATAATAATTATTTCTCTCAGCATTTTGGAGAAAAGTCACTTATAGATTGTATTCAAACTCACAGCACCAAGAAAGGAAAGTCACTTTATTGAATGCACGAAGACCTTTATGATTTTTGCATCAAATACTTTATTAATAATAATATCCTAATTATTGTTCTTTCTACATAATATAAAAGACACTGTGGACTATTAATTTCTTACAACATATATATTTATTATTTCTTATGATTTTCTATACACGTTTTTTTGAATAACACACGTTTTTTACACATATTTTTTATCTGTATGAAATTCCAAAAGGCCTGAAAGTTTTGAGTATAATATTTATGAACTTTATGGTGTAAGATTATATAGTCTGATTTTAGGAATTTATGTAGTCACTTTTAGATAACACATATTTATATTGTCTATATATTTCTTTATTTATTTATTTTGTATATATAATTCACAAGGTGATATATATTTATTTATTTATTATTTTTTGGAAGCACAGTCACCTTATTACCAACTCACAGTGGGTAACATCCTGTGTTTATCACGAATACATAACACTATATAATATATTACAATAATCGCCACAAAGTCCCCCTAGTGTTCTAGCAGGAGGACACACAGGGAAGCGCCTTTCTTTCTTTTATACATTATCTCCACCCTACCGATAGAGCTTACTCCTGCTATTCAGCCAGCCATAATACTATGTCACGTATTGGCTTTACACTTATTTCCAAAACACTACTACCAGTATTGACGGGGGCAGGAATTGCCCCACGGATCCTGTCAGACCATGGTCCTTGCTGGGTGGAACTTAGGCTGTTGGAACTTCCCCCCCCCCCCCCGCATCTGGAAACTGAACCCCTATTGGCTATCAGCCCTGGAGGACCATAGGGCGATAGTGGAAGAATTTAAAGTCTTCTTTAATCGCAACCAAGACACCTCTGCATATGGGATGGTATGGGAATCATTCAAATTACATGCCCGTATGGTTCTTACTATTAGGATCCACAGGCTTAAACAAACCACCTCAGCGGTAATGCAGGCCTCCACAGATAAGCTATCGGAGTTAATAGATGAACACAACTTACACCCATCACCCGAAACACTCTTAAGAACCAAAGCACAGACCCGTTTGGTCACTCAACTACATATAGAAAAATCCAAAAGACATCTTTTTTTTGCCAAGCAAAAACTCTTTGAACATGGAGAAAGGGCAGGAAAACTCTTAGCCTATCTAGCTAACATAGATAACACTCCCCCCGTAGTAGTATCATTAAAAGATTCTTTAGATCAACTTATTACTGACCCTGTTTAGGTGGCAGAGGAGTTCAAACACTTCTATCACACTCTCTACACGTCCCAAAACACATATGACGGACAAGAAATCAGGACCTTCCTTAATAATATACCAATACCACACCTCAGTAGGGCGCAGGTGGCGCTACTTGAGGCGCCCATCACCCAAGAGGATGTTGCGACTGCAGTGTCCAATTTAGCTAAATCTAAAGCCCCTGGACCTGACGGACTCCCTCTAGAATTCTACGATACGTACTCGGATCTCCTAGTTCCAAAATTACAGCTCCTGTACCAATATGTTTTTGATACGGGTACCCTCCCGCCCTCCATGACTGAGGCCAGGATAGTGGTCATTCCGAAACCTGGAAAGGATCCCCATTATCCTGAATCCTACCACCCCATTTCTCTATTAACCGTTGATATTAAGATTCTGGCTAAAATCCTCGCCACTCGTCTAAATAAAGTTATCCTATCTCTAGTCCACCCTGACCAGACGGGCTTCATGCCTGGGAAAAACACAGCTATGAATATCAGACGTTTGTTTGCTAACCTCCAGGCGACACATGACAATGCTGGGTCCAGGGTGGTAGTGACGTTTGATGTGGCAAAAGCGTTTGATTCAGTGGAATGGCCATATTTGATAGAATGCCTCCGCCAGTTTGGTTTCGGCCCTCACTTCATCAGATGGGTACAACTATTATACCACCTTCCCAATGCATGTGTACTAGTTAACGGTCACCTTTCTGAGAAATTCAATCTGGAAAGAGGAACCAGACAAGGATACCCTCTCTCCCCCTTGCTCTACGCTCTGGCAGCTGAGCCATTGGCTACAGCGATACGAGCCCACCCCGGTATATCGGGACTCCGCATTGGAGATAGGGAGGAAAAAATTGGGATGTATGCTGATGACACCATTCTATACCTTGCAGATGCAGGCCAATCACTGCAAACGGCCCTTCAGACGATAGAGGACGTAGGACGATACTTGGGCTTGCGTATAAACTGGTCCAAATCTCAAATCCTTCCTATAGATCATTTCCCCTCTCCCTCGCAAGACTTATCCCTCCCACTGCTAAAGGTGTCCAAGATTAAATATCTTGGAGTGACTAGATGTCTATCAGAGTATTATACTCTTAATTTAGAACCCCTAATCGTTTTAACTAAGCACAAAACTCAAATCTGGTCCAAACTACCTTTGGGGGTCATGGGTCGCATAAATATAATAAAAATGATCCTTCTTCCTAAAATTTTGTACATGCTATGGCACTCCCCTCTATATATCCCCCTTAAATTCTTTAAAATACTAGAATCTATACTGAACTCGTTCGTATGGGGACACTCCAGACATAAACTGTCCTGGATAACTCTTAAAAAACTCTACCTCCTCGGGAGGAACAGCTGTCCCAGACTTTCAAGATTATTATATTGCTTCCCAACTGTCTCACCTTTATCATATCATGAAAAGTGAGGAATCGCGGTACCATTCCTTGGTGTGCCACCCCCCTGCACATCCAGCCCACACACCATTGCAGGCGATCCTTAGGACTCAGACCAGAGGCTCCCCCCCTAAATTTAATGATGGATTATTGGCGCATCACCGTAGAATATGCTCTATGGCCCTACGAAAAACAGGCACCCCAGTCGTCCACTCGTACACACCACTATGGTACAACAATTCCCTATCGGAACTCACGACAATTTCAGACCCCAATCTGTGGATAAATCGGGGTGTTCTCTACATACACCATGTGATGACGGTGACTGGACCCAAATCGTTCCAATCCCTTAAGGAGGAATTTTCTCTCCCTAACCACTACCTGTTTAGATACTTACAACTTCGCCATGCTCTACAAACCCAATTTTTGACCACTCCTCCACTCCTTGACATCCCTCCTATCCTGACCATAATACTGGGTTCCGAACCTACCAAATTAATATTGATGTTCTATACTACCCTGCATTCCCCCCAGGACAGAAAAATCGCTTCTGGTGCTAGATCCAGATGGGTGGATGTGTTGAGGGAAATAAATGATGAGGACTGGGAGGAGGTCCTTGGTGGTGTCAAAGTGGTGTCGCCCAAATTGTCTGATAGACTCACCCAATTGTATATAATTCACCAGGCATATGTCACCCCAGTGAAGCTCGCCAAATTCCAGCCCGACCGCAGCCCACTATGCCCCATGTGCAATATAGTGATTGGCTCCTTTTTCCATATGATCTGGCAGTGCCCAAACATACAATCATATTGGATCCAGATTGTTCGCTTTCTACATGATATTATGGGATCCCCAGTTCCGCTGGACCCTAAGCTATGTATTCTAGGGCTGCACCCAGACGCAGAGATGGATAAATACCTGATGACTTTCCTGACTGAAACGTTATACATGGCAAGAAAAGCGATAGCCCGCAGCTGGATGAGAGCCCAACCTCCCACTATTCAGGAATGGAAACGAGATATTAACATCACCCTTCCGTATAAAAAGCTTATCTATCAAAATGGAGGCTGCCCTACCAAATTCTCCAGAATATGGGATAGATGGCTATCAGATGGGGAGACATGTGACCTGGAAAACCCATGAAAGATACGCATCTGATTGAATTTGTAACCCACAAGAACACTAAAACCTGTATAAGTGACCCCCTGATAGGTGTGAACGTTTGATATTGCATACTTAAAGAGTAACTATTAAGATCGGCCCTTTACTATCAATCATTTTTGTACTTGAAAACACGGTGATATGAGTGAATACACTATGTGACCAATCCTTACTTCATTCACTGAATGCTGTCTTGAAATGTACCTTGTGCTTTAATTGACAATAAAGTTGTTTTATACAATTAAAAAAAAGAAAAGCGCCTTAAGAGCTGAAAGGAGAGCTGTTGGAGCCGAGGCGATCGGAGTCTTCCAACGACTCCTTTGGGTACGCTTTTCTTACCACCTATTCCACACAGCAGAATGAGTTTAAAAGGATACTACAAAAGCACTGGAGGGTGTTATGTAGTGACCAGGTTTTGGGCCCTGTCCTCCCGAGGCAGCCTAAGTTGGTTTGTAGAGGAGAGGCCCCTCTAAGGATGAGGATAGCTCGGAATGTAATCGATCCTCCAAATCAGCTTTCCTTTTTTCACAATTTGGGAGGGTTCTTTCCATGTAGGAAATGCTCGGTTTTCAGGATCAATGCAGTTAAGACCAGAAAGATGGTTTCTTTTTCAACAGCCAATTCTCAAGAACAATTCCCTATTAGACCTTTCATCACGTGTACGACCAAGCATGTCGTGTACTTGATTTGGTGTCCCTGTGGTCGTGAATACATAGGGAGGACCATCCGGAAACTTCAGACTAGGCTCAAAGAACACATTAAAAATATTAGGAAATGTTTTCCCAATCACAGCCTAAACATTATGCTAAACACCACAATAGGGACCCAAGGGGAACCACCTTTATCGGTATTGATAAATACTCGGGAGATTGGCTTGGTAGCAATAAGACCAGAGGGGTGTCCCGTCTTGAGACCCGGTGGATTAATAGAGCTAAGACCTATTGTCCTATGGGCCTCAATATATAATGGGATATTACCGCCTTCATTAACAATTCCTGAGTGTTATCATTTTTTAGGGATTTTGTTAAGTTTGTTTATCCACTTTGGGTTTTCAGACTGATTTGGTCCATTTTCGGTAGATCCACCATATGGATTTGTACTAATTAGCTAAAGAAATAATATCTGTGTTTGTCAATGTATGTTTTTTAATTTTTGTTATATATTATGCTAAAATTGTTGTTTTGCCTCTTTTGTCCACTAGATGGCTATATATTCTGGCTCATTTGTTCTTTGCCCCTAGCCTAATGAATTAGGTGGGAGTTGCAATTTTGTTTATTAATTCTTTGGTTTTAAATAATCTGAGTTACATTTTAGTGTATAAATGGTAAAGTGCCAGGGCGAGCGGCTGCTGTGGATATGATTCTGACCTCTTGTGTAAGGGGTCTCTTGCCTTAGACTTCCGGTTCTCTGGTTGTCGGCAAGTTGACCTTGGCATGCTGTCCACTTCTGGTTTCGCTGGTTGTTGGCGAACGGTCGTTGGCACGCCCCCATGACGACGTCATCTTGTGACGAAACCGGTAGGGGAGGAGCGATTCATACGGGCAGAACAGTGAGCCAGGACGCCACGGTCATCTAGAGTGAGGGGAGCGCAGGTCGCTCTCCTTTCAGCTCTTTAGGCGCTTTTTACATGAATGAGCATGTGAGTGTAATGTTTTTTACTTCATTAAAACTTTTAGCTTATACATGTTGCGCTATGGACTGTGGTTTGCTTTCTTACACATGTTGCTGTGAGCTGGTCCAGTGAGAGGAGTGGATCCAATAGAAGTGTTGGAGGTTGTCTATGCTAAGTGGTCTTTACATCATGCGCTTATGACCCCTGTAATAACGGTCCACCTCAGGGGGTAAGAGACAGTGTGTGCGGTGATGTGACGGCTTCCCACTATTTCTTCGACTCCTTGGATCTACAGAATTTCTGAGCCTTCTAGGAACTCTATTTCTATGAACAATTGCAACTCTTGACTCATTTCAAGTGTATTTATTTAGCACTGCACCATTTTTATATATTCAATATATATATATATATATATATATATATAGGAGAAGATATACATTTTCCTTTTTTTTTGTAATAAAGTATTTTGTCTTTTTTTTTGCAAATATAATGTTTATTAAGAAGAAAGGTAGTCTGACAGCATGAAATTCAAATACAATACAAAGTGAATGGTAAACCGCCGCTCTTTCTGGGATCCGGACGGCATTCTGCAGGGTAGACACACTTGTCCATGTTCCCCGTACCATACCCTTAAATTGCCCGTCAGAGGGCTCCATTCAATGAAATGTGGGAGCAGACCACTTCCTTCTTTTTAATGTATACATTCATGAATTATACCTTAAAGATAACCATATTTATCTCAGAAGAGGAGAAAAGAATGAGATAAAAAGGAGAGAAGAGGTATAGAGAAGGGGGGGTGGGGGGGAAGAGAGGGAGATGTGCGAGACCCGGGCGACCCCGGGGGCCCCCAAATCAGCGGTTGATGTCACCTTGCCTACGTGTTCAGCAGAGATAAGCCCTCATCTGACAGAATAAACACATTCCACAGCCTCCGTGTTTTAGAGTACTTCTCATTTTTATTTTGAGCAGTCAGAATCAAGTCCTCAATTTTGTTGATTTCCTCCACTTTACGTAGCCAACAACCTACACTAGGAGGAGTCTGCTTCTTCCACATTACGGGAATGTACGCTTTAGCTGCATTCAACAGGTGTCGGACTAATGATTTCCGATACTGTTTAGGTGGAATATTTGTAGCATGAAGCAGAAGGAATGCTGGGTCATCCAGTATCTCGTGATCCGTGAACTGCTGTGTACCGGTACAAACCGCTGTCCAGAAGCGATGTAGAGCAGGGCATGACCAAAAAATGTGTAGGAGCGTGCCTTTCTCTGTCTGGCATCTCCAGCAACGGTCTGAGGTAGTCGGGTAACACATATTAAGTCTCTGGGGGGTGTAATACCATCTAGTGAGTAATTTGTAATTAGTTTCCTGTAGTTTGGTGCATGTAGCGGACTTAAGGGAGAATTGCAAAATTGTCTGTCGTTGGGAAGCTGTGAAGGTGCGATGGAGATCTTTCTCCCATTTTTGGAGGAACTGCAGATCGGGTTGTTTCTTGGGCGTGTTGACTAATGTGTACGTTTTTGACAAAACCTCTGTAAGCGTCCCTTCCCCCGAGCAATAGTCTTCGAGTGTTGTAAGGTCTCGTATGTAACGGTGGGGACTGGGGAGTGAGTGTAGGAAGTGATGGAGTTGCAGTGCATTCCAGAACGGAATCTGGAATCGTCCCGGGGTTTCAGTCAACTCCCATAACGAGGGCCAGCTGTTCGATTCCGTGAAGTGAGACACGGTGGTACGCTGCTCATTCTTCAGAGTCTGGAATGAAGTTGCATGAAGGCCTGGAGAGAATGCTGGATTGCCCAGAATAGGAAGTAGTGGGGATTCCTGTGTGGTAAGAGACATTCGGAAGGCAGCATGATGTCCTATTCGCAGTGTATTACCTATTGTGGGGTGTGTCTTCAGCGTGGGTGGAAGAGAGTCGTAACACCACAGAGCTCCCCGTAGGGGTATAGGAGACTGGGACTGCTCTATCTGGGCCCAGAGTTTTTACTAGAATGCCTCCCCCAGTCTATGAATCTGCCTAGGTGGACTGCTCTATAATAATTCCGGACATCTGGAAGTGCCAGCCCCCCCATGGACTTGGGCAGTGTCAGGAATCTTCTAGCGATACGGGGCCTCTGACGAGCCCAGACGAACTTTGAAAATAAAGAGTACACCTGTCTGAAGTAGCTGTTCAGTATCTATATCGGTAGAGCTTGGAACAAGTATAAAAATTTCGGGAGAATGCTCATCTTCAGCAGGTTGCACCTGCCAAACCATGAATGCAACCCCCCTTTCCATTTCTCTAACAACAAGTTATCGCCAGCAGAGGTGGGAAATTGAGATCGAACGTACGTCTCACCTCTCTTGGGATTTGAGTACCAAGATACCCAATGGCGCTATCCGACCATTTAAAGTTGAAATTGGACTGCAGGGATGTCAGAGTGTCCGGGCCTACGTTAACCCCCATAGCTACTGATTTCTCAAAATTGATCTTTAGGTTGGCAAGTTTGCCATATGTCTCAAATTCCCGCATCAAGTTGGGTAGGGATATCACAGGATTGGCGAGCGAGAACAAAAGATCATCAGCGTACGCCGAGATCTTCTGTTGGGTGTTCCCGGTCACCAGACCCGCGACATCCTGATTTCTCCTTATCGTGCACAGAAATGGCTCCAGTGACAGCGCGAATAGAAGGGGCGACAACGGACAGCCCTGCCGTGTTCCGTTCGCTATGCCAAAGGAGTCAGATAGGAGACCATTGACCTTCACTTGAGCCGTCGGGTGGAGATATAACTTAGATATCCGGCTTATCATTGTCTCACCCAACCCTACGTATTTTAATACTGCCATCATGAACTTCCAGTTCACCCGATCAAACGCCTTTTTCAGCGTCTGTGCTCAGGACGTGTGGCGTTCTGGTAGTAGTGGCTAGATGAATTAGATCAAGGGCCTTGGTGGTGTTATCCCTTGCTTCTCTGGAAGGTACGAAACCTACCTGGTCTAGATGTACTGTCCCTTCCAGGCGTGTCGCTAGTCTGGCCGCCAAGATTTTGGCAAAGACCTTCAGGTCAAGATTAAGAAGGGAGATCGGTCTGTAGCTACCGCATGCAGATGGATCTTTGCCCTTCTTAGGGATTACCGAGACATGTGCACGAAGCATATCTCTCAGCAGTTGAGTGTCTGAGCTCAATGCATTAAACATTTTTACCATGTAAGGGTTAAGAATTGTTAGAAATAGTTGGAGGTACCGTAGTGTAAAGCCATCCGGACCAGGGGCCTTGCCTGGTTTCATAGCGCCCAGCGCCGTCTGCACCTCCTCCTGAGTAATGGGGCTCTCTAGTTCCTCCCTTACCTCCGACGAAAGTCGTGGAAGCATGGAGGAGGTTATGTATTCCTCCATGGCTACTCGGGAGGTATTCTGGTCAGGTAAATTATAAAGTGAGGAATAGAAGTCTTTGAATATTTATGCGATCTGTTTTGCTAAATGGACCTTGGAGCCTGAGGTAGATACTATTTGTGGAACATAGGTAGCTGGTCTATGTCCTTTAGTGGAATTGGCTAGTAGTTTTCCACATTTGTTGGCATGCTCATAGCCAATTTTCCGGCCATGTTGGATCGCCGCCTTAGCTTTATATTGCAGCAGATCAACCAGTTGTTGGCGGATGGAGAGAAATTCTTTCTCCAGAGCTGGGAGTGGAGTTTGTTTGTGGAGTGTTTCTGTCCAATGCATTTTATCTAGGAGGAGTTTCAGTTGGTGGTCTCTGTCTCTTTTGATTCTGGCCCCATGTTTGATAAGCACCCCCCTGTATCACTGCCTTGTGGGCCTCCCATAGTATCCGGGTCATTATTTTGAAAATAGTTTTGTAGTTACGCAGTAACATCAGTCACTACCTCTGGAATCTGTAACAAACTCTCATTCAGTTTCCAGAAAAGCATTTTGCAGGATGTGAGCATCGACAGGGCGTATCGGATCGTTATGTGTGCGTGATCTGACCATGTTATATTGCCAATAGTTGAATCAGTCACCGCATGGAGTTGGCCATGCGGTATCAAAAAATAGTCGATTCTAGAGTATACTTTATGTGGTGGCGAGTAAAATGTGTAGTCTCTTTCCCCAGTGTGTTGTAGTCGCCACACATCTATTAACTGATGGACACGTACGTGTTGTGACGTCTTTCTGCTGATGCCCGTATGGGTCAAGGACCCTCCGGTTGAAATGTCTTCCAATGGGGTCAAAGCTACATTCCAGTCTCCTCTCAGTATCATTTGTCCTTCTGAAAATTCCCCCAGTTTGTCGAGTATTGCCTTACAAAAGATGTCTTGTCTGTCGTTTGGCGCGTATACTGTGGCTAGCGTCAATTTCTCATGGCCAAGGAGGCCTTTTATGAAGACATAGCGCCCCCCATTGTCCGCTAGCACATCCGTGCATGTCCAGCGCAGCCTACCGGATATAAGTATGGAAACCCCCCTAGTCTTGGCTGATGTTTTGGTCGCGTGGTATACAGTGGCATAGTGTCTATTCTTTAAACTAAACTTTAAACCAACGTTTTGTTGGTCCTGAAATGTGTCTCCTGTATGAAGGCCACCTCTGCATGTGAACGTTTCAGTGCATTAAGCAGTATACGTCTCTTTTCAGGCGTATTTAGTCCTTTCACGTTAAGCGATGTGATCTTGATGACATCCATGGTCACTGGGGCCCCGCACAGGGTGAGAGGGAAGAGAGGGAGGGGGTATAAGGGGAAAGTAGTGAGCTCTAGTGAGTACTAATGAGAGGAAGAAAGTATTAGGAAAGAAAGCAGATAGATAGAACCAAACGTAAATAAGTGAAAGAGATATCTATACGGCCTGTTCCAGGAGATACCCGGATATCAGTGCCGCGGCCTAGTGGGAGTGTAGTTAGACCTGTCAAAGTGAGCAGGTCCCTTTCCCCCCCGCCCATCCAGGCAGGTAACATGTTAATACAACATCGCAGCAAGTAAATGTGCATTAAACAGTGCAACAAAAGAAACCGCATTTAAAGTGAACATTTTTTAGAAAGGTACACAGAAAACCATAACAGCCAAATCGAAGAGGACCCCTCTGTGAGCTTAGATCCCCAACCGGGCCTGGGACCCAGACAGCCCCCTTTAAGTCCCATTTATCAGAGGCAGAAGGAGGGGCGCAAGGCTTCCCTCCACAGCCTGCTTTCCAGGATGGAGTCTGCAACCACAGCGGCCCATCATGAGGTCGCCTGCCCCCACTTCCCGGCCAAGCGGGAGAGGCGAGATAGCATGCAAGCCCATGAGGTAGCTGTCCATCTCCCGGTACGTCTCCAAGTGCGGGTCAGTCCCCATCGACGCAGTCCTGTCATCAATGGTCGCTCAGAGCTGATCCACTTCAGATCTCCCCCCGTCCCCCCAGCAAGTGTGGCACGGTCCAGAGCCCCATGTTCCCCGTCACCCTCCGCCCTCCATTATAATACATAACATACCCCTGCAGCCCTGCAGAGTCCACAGCCTCAGTGTGGCGTGGTACACCTTTAAGACAGCGTGTGTAAAATGGGAACAGGGGTTGCTCCAAGGATAGGGAGGGTCATGAAAAAGAGGAGCAGCCATGCTGGAAGGAAGGTTGGGGCCATACAAAACCCCATGAAAAGTACAATCTATGAGGCCCATGTCTTCATGCTAGGTGGCAAAGGCCCGAGGCTGGACTGACAATTCCAATGTCTAGCATCTGAGGTATCCCTACAGCCATGGCCTCGGGCAACGTACCCCCCTTGCAAGCCTCTGACATTTGTACGGTCCCTCTTTTGGCTAATAGAGCCTTCACCGTACTACGGCCTCAGTACTATGAGTTATACCAGGGGCTGTTAAAAGAAATGTATAGGATTAGTCTTTCACATGCAGCATGTGGGGTAGATGACCAGCAAAGTAAACCATAATGTCTAGGCTCCCCTCTGCGACATCGGTTCCATGAAAAAGCCCACAAGAGTCATCAATTGGCCAGAGCTGTGGGTCACCCTACGCTGGCAAAATGGGGGGGATGGGTATGCCAGTGTCATCCGCGTGCGGGCAAGGTAAGGCTCCGAGGTTCCACCCCCTCCCCAGCGCATCGTTCCAACCAGAAAAATGTTACCCGTCCCACAGCCCTATGGCCTCCATAGGAGCATTCTGCCTACCGTTCAAGTCTCCCGCGGTGCCTCTGGTGAGGCGAGGCGGGAGCGTCTCTGGCTCCATTGTGGTCTTGGGGCCGCCGGGCCTCCGGCTGCCAGCCGCAGCGGATCTGCCTGTCTGACGTAGCTGTGGTCGTGGTAGCAGTTGAAGCTAGTTGGTTACGGGTACCGGTTCTGCGTCCAAGAAGGTGAACAGGTCCAGGAGGTCTTCCGGTGATCGCAGTGTAAAAGAGCGTTGTGCCTTGTGGAATGTGGCTGAGAGGGGGTATCCCCACCTGTATGTGGCTCCGTTCTGGCGGGCTACCTCCAGAATCAGCCTCATCATTGCACGCCGCTGCAAGGTTGCTCGGGACAGGTCCGGGAGAATCTTTATCTGAGCTCCGTCGAAGTCTTGTTCCCCTGCTTCCCAGGCCTTCCTAAGTACAATCTCTTTATGTGCACAGTGGTGTATCTTGCAGACCACATCCCTTGGTCTTCCGGGGTCTGTAGGCTGGGGGCCCAAGGCCCTGTCAATACGGTCAAAGGAGATGTCTAATGCTGTGTCTTTCAGATACTCTGGCCCCGTCGCCTCTGGGAGGCCTCGGAGCCTCAGGTTATTCCTCCGGTCCTCCAATTCCTCCAGGCGCAGCTGCAAGTCCACCGCTGTTGCGTCCCGAGTCACCACCCGTGCCGTTAATGTCTCCATCCGCTGTTCCAAGACCGCTACTGTTGCTTCCCCCGTCCCCAAACGGTTGGACAGGGTGGTGATATCCTGTTTCACCGCTGCTATGTCCTTGCGATGGGCCGCTTCCACGCGGCCTATCAAGCTTTCAATGTCCGACCGTGTCAGCAGTGCCTGCAGCAGGGCCCGGAGCTCAGTGTCTGCCCTCAAGGTGAGCAGAGGGTGTGGGGTATTCTGAGTGTCGGCATGGAATGCCGCTGGAGTGTCCTATAAAGATTCAGGGGGTACAGAGAGGGACGGAGAGGCACAGGGCTCCCCACATGGCGATTCTGTTAGGTCCGCCATTTTAGCAGGTGGGGAGGTGGAATGAGAAGTCGCCCACAATTTCACTAACCCTCCGTCTTGTGAGTCTTTGGTGGTCTTCTTTGTACTCTTTCCTCTCCGTTTCTTTGTTGCTTACATTCCGATTACATTCTCCGGTGCAAAATAGTCCGTTTTAAGCCTGAATAGGCAGACGAGGTCCGGGAGCTCCGCAGATGTGCTGCCTCACTCGGCCATGTCCAGACCACGCCCCCCGTATTTTGGATTTTAAAGGAATGAATAGCAGAGGAAAACAATACCACAATGATAAAAAAAAAAAAAAAAAAAGAAAGTATCATTTATTAACATGGAACCAAAGAGTTGGCTTGAATAACTGTTCTTCCAAATTCTGCAGTTGTTAACTGAGCAAAATCCACTTTATAATGTGACATAAACATGCTTCTCAACGACCAGGTTGTTGCTTTGCATATTGTTTCTGAAGATACTCTACAAGTACAAAGTTCTATTGTATTTGCCTCTGTGTTCAACTCTGCACCCAGAAAAGTCATTTTTTGGGAAGGCTGAAGATAGCTTTTTTTTTCCCACTATATTGCCCAACCGAAGCATTGAAGCGTCGTGATCAGTATTTTTCAATGCCTTATGAGGCTTTGCTGAATGTTGGCCAGAAGAAGAATGTTGTGCAGATAATGGTGGATTCTCAGTCCTTTCTCACACAGGAACAAATTATTGGTTATATGATCTTTGAAAAAGTTCTGGGAGCTGAGGCTTCTAGGATTGTTTCTTTCACCGATTCCCTGATGAGGTCAGTTACCTCTTTGGCCTCTGACTCCTTCTCTTTGGTTGCCTCTTTGAAGCACGTGCGGCATGCTAGTTTGTCTGGAGGAACTGGTACTGCAGGACGCTGGTGCGATGACTGCTACCTGCGGCATGGTGATGTGATGAAGGGGATCTTCCGAGGTGCGAATGGTGGTGGTAAGAGGAGGACCTGGACCGGCCCCTTCTAGAACGCCCGTGTACTGATGTAGATGCATGACTTAAACGCTCTCTGCACCTTGAATTTGATGATTTTGACCTGGTAGAGCTGTTCAGCACCATAGTGTTAGAGGCTGTGCTCTCTTTTTCTAATCTTCACTACTTACCTAATCAAGAAGACCCCTTACCTTACATGCTGAGGGTGGTCTGCTTGGTAAGTGGCCTCCATGAGCAATGATGGGAAGAACATTTCACCTACAATGATCAGTAGAAACAAAAAGTTAAATACCCCGGCAAGCAAGCAAGCAGAGAGATAATGCAGACAAATACAGACAGAGTAAGGAGAGTATTAGCAGATTAACAAATACCTGGGGCAGCAGTAGTAGTGGAGCCAGGAGCAGCAAGGACCTGTTTTTCATATGCAGATAGCCAGCAAGACACCAACAATCTGCACCTTTTTTAAAAACGCAGCCGATGTTGTGGTGGAAATGTCATCACGCATACAGCGCCATCTTGATGAAGGGAAAAAGGATTCCTGCTGACATCACTGCCTGTCGCGCATGCACAGAAGCGGCAGAAATGAGCGGCCGCCATCTTTGAACAGGCAACTGCGCAGCACGGATGCCCCAAAGCATTCATACTCCCCATGTTGAGGGCATGCGGCCTGGTACTGTCCGGGGGGGCGCTCGCTCGTCCCCACCCCCTTTCCTGGCCTGCCAGGCTGTGTGCTTGGATAAGGATCTGGTATATATTTTTGGGGGGGACCCTACACCATTTTTTCGGCGTGGGGGTTCCTCTTAAAATCCATGCCAGATCGAAGAGCCTGGTATGCTCTTGGAGGGGAACCCCACGCAAATTTTTTGCGGGGGTTCCCCTTAAGATCCCTAGCACACAAGTCGCGCCACAAATCGGATCATCGTGATCCGACTTCTGGTGCGACTTCCATTCAAATCAATGGGCTCCCATAGGAACCATTGATTTTGAATAGAACGCCTGACGAGGCTTAACGTTGTGTATACAACGTTAAGTCATGTTGTTGAGCGTGTTGCCGGCTCTGCATCAAAAACGCCATGACGCTGCAGCTTCAGAATGCACTGGTACCGCGTTCTAGTTACAGCTCACTAACGCTGACGCCCTCTAATGCTTAAAAACGTTGGCATTTTTAGAGGGCCATTGAATAACATGGAGAGCTGTAAAAAACGCCCAAAAATGTGGCGTTAAAAAATGCCCATGTGTATGAGGCCTTACAGTTCTAATTTGTTTATTTATGTATTTGTATTATTTAATTTGTTTTTGAACACTGTATACCCTTTGTTGTTTTATATTAGCATCATGAGATATGTCTACCATCTATGAGATTTGATTAAGGAGTAGGAATGCATATCTATATTCATTTTTTATATATCAGAGCTCATCTCAAGTGGTAATTCTGTTGCAGACCTGTGTATATCTGTCTTTGTTTCCTCCCCAGGATTTCAGGTTCATTGAACATTCACTCAGTCAGGAGGGCCTGGGCGATAAGGGCCTGGTACAGGGGGGTCCAGAGGGTATGGTACTGGGGGGTCAGGAGGGTATGGTACAGGGAGGTCAGGAGGGCACAGTGCAGGGAGGTCACGAAGGTATGGTGCAGGAAGGTCAGGAGGACAGAGTACAGGGGGGTCAGGAGGGTATAGTATTGGGAGGGTCAGGAGGGTAGGGTACTTGGGGCTCAGGAGGGCAGAGTACAGGGGGGGTCAAGAGGGCACGGTACTGTGGTGGTCAGGGGGGTACGCTACTAGAGGGTCGGGAGGGCACGGTGCTGGGAGGTCAGGAAGACATGGTGTAGGGAGGTCAAGAGGGCACAATACTGGGGATTCAGGAAGGCACAAAAGTTATTTCCTTATGCAGAGTGGTGCAGGGAAACTAAGTAAAAAAATTATGGCACTACTGTGAGACAGGCAGGTAGGGGGAGGGTAATGGTTGGTGGAAAGAGGGGAAGTAACAGGACATAAAATACAATGAAGGCAGCTCCTCTGAAAAATGGGAAGTATGCGCAAGTGAGGGAAAAGGGCTCCAACATTGTGAGATGGAGGGGAATATTGGTAAAAGGAGTACAACATTAAAAAAAAAAAAATAGTTTTAAAAAATTCACAGAAATCGGTAAGACACAATCCTAGGTGAAAGTCATGCAAAAAATTCACAATGAGGTAGATTAAAACAATGAACCAAAATAAGAATTAAAAAGGAGATTCACTGTAGAGGTGGAGGGTGGTGTAGCAAAAAACTCCTGGTAAAGTCATGTGGGCAGCTTGCTGGTGCGATCCTCCAGGATGTGTTAGCGGCTCTGGATAGATGATCGAATGGCAGGCGGCAGCTGTGAGTGGAGACACAGGATGGTGGGGACAGACAGTGCTGTTGTCGGAGGCAGGTATATGGTGGCCGTCTGTAGATGGGGAACAAACCCAGGTCCGGATGGAATGGAGAGCTAGCAGCATAGTTGACAGTGGCGGTGCCTGGAGCTCCATCCTACCATCCCCACAGTGGATGAGCTCCAGGCACCGCCACTGTCATCCCCACTGCCAGCTCTCCATTCCATCCAGGTCCGGGTTTGTTCCCCATCTACAGACAGCCGCTATATATCTGCCTCCACCAACAGCACTGTGTGTGTCCCCACCAGCCTGTGTCTCCACTCACAGCAGCTACCCATAATCCGATCATCTATCCATAGCCACTGACACATCCTGGCTGAGGATCGCACTAGCATGCCACCCACATGACTTTACCAGGAGTCTTTTGCTACACCCCCTCCACCTCTACAGTGAGTCTCCTTTTTTAATTCTTATTTTGGTTCATTGTTTTAATCTACCTCATTGTGACTTTTTTGCATGACTTTCACCTAGGATTGTGTCTTACCGATTTCTGGGGATTTTTTAAATATTTTTTTTTGTGTGTGTTGTACTCCTTTTACCAATATTCCCTTCCATCTCACAATGTAAGCGCCCTCTTCCCTCACTTGGGTGCAGGGAAACTGCCACGGCAAGCTGCATGTTCTGGTACTGATGGAATGACTCAGTACCTAGTTTGAGAGACAAAAGTGCCACTATGGGCAAATGTCCCCTGAAGGAGCTGCCGCTGTAAGTAGTTCCAGCAGCCACAGGAATCCCGGGGAAGGTACCATCAGAAGACAGGAATTGACATTGCCGTTGAGCCTGAAATTACATCACAGTACTGGCAGAAGAGGCCAGTGGGAGCTCTGCTGGATGGAACTCTCATCACGCAGTGGTTGAGTGTGTGCCAGTGTACTCTACAGCTGTGGGGGAAAATACAGGGTCGGCAACATAGTGACCAGTTTGAGATCTACCTGTCACCTGCCTGCGGTTGACAGGTTGCCAACCCCCGCTCTAGAGTGTATGCTTTCAGAAAATATACAATCTTTTGGGGCTTTTATGTAAAATTCAGGCTTAAAATGGTTTTTTAAACATATGTGTAAAAAAACTCAAAAATGGCTCTGGCAGTGAAAGGACTGAGCTTCTAAGGCAGATTGAAAGTAGAAGTAAAGGCAGAAGATAAATAACTCTAAACCTACTCCCACCCACATTCTAAGCCTAATCTATCTAACCCTGTAAAGAAAAGATCTTTAGGGCTCTTTCACACACACACACGCATCGTTTGGGTCCGCCTGTCAGTTTTTCAGACCCAAACGGACGCTCCATGTACTTCTATCGATCGGCGGATGTCAGCGGTGACATGTCCGCTGACACCCGATCCGCCAGAAACAGACGGATGGAAGCCCTATTTTCCATCCGCCTGGTGGATCGGATCGGATTAACACGGACAGACGCTCCGTGTTCATCCGATTCTCCATAGAGGAGAACGTGCAGAGATGGTCCTGTCATACGCCGGCTCAGCGGGGATCAACGGATGGATCCCCGCTGAGCAGCGGAGCACGTCAATATTGGCTCCGCTTGTGTGAAAGAGCCCTTATACTCACCTATTCTGCAGCTGCTTCAGTCTGGTCCCAGGCTGAGCTGTCAGTGGCGGCTTCAGTGTGTAGGAGAGGCAGCTGAAAATGTAAGCTCTATAGTAAGTCTGTGGGTGACGTCACTTCCCAGGCTTTTCCCAGCTGTTGTCGGCTTTCTCCTGCACACAGAGGGCGCTACTGGAGACCAGACTGGAGCAGCTTCAGAATAGGTAAGTGTAGCGATCTTTTCTTTACAGGGTTAGATAGATTAGACTTATGCCCCGTACACACGGGACGACGATCGCACGTACGACCGTGTTGAATCGTACGTTGACGGTCGTATGTAGCCCACTGACATGCACACGACGGTCGTGTGTACATGGATAAGACTTCGACGAGGTCAGACCAGAGGTCATCGCGGGAGACACACGTCCTCTTTCGGCTGTTGTCGACCCTTTTCGGACCCTTCACTGCAGTGGGTGTCTGAATGATATCTCGAATGTAAAAGTCGACGGAGAGGATGTGTGACTTCGGCGGTGACTGTCGAGTCGGACCCTGGTCTGACTTCGTCGACGTCTTATCCACTCATATTCCCGAGAAAGTGTGTTCGCCTCGGTTATAACTGCACGAGGCGACGAGTCGCCCCTAGGTAGGCAACTAGGGGCGACTCGGCCGCATACTGTCCTGGTAGAGACGTGCAAGAGGAGATACCTCTTAGCCTACTTGTGCCTCGCAGACAGGCACAATTAGGCTAGGCT
>BLSH010001478.1:95247-116907 GCA_018402905.1 Glandirana rugosa
CCACTAACATGTTAAATTCTAGGAATTCACATATTTCTGAGCTTCTAATATTGAGGAAATGGTAAATAGAAGAAAAGAGATTGAAATTAGTGCTAATTCTAGTAATATCACTACAGTACAGCTGACTTGTATGACATTAGTATCATGTGTACCACTAGCAAGGTGCATCTTCGTTATTATCCCATTGAAAAAGATGCTAATGTGCGCCGCATTTCACTATTTGAATGGAATTGTCAAAATCAAAACGAATCTGCAACTGTGAAACTGAAGCCTAGTTGTACACGAACGGACACTTCCGCCCGTTCCGGACTTGGCGCATGCGTGTTTAGCACAATACAACTTTGTTGAACACAGCTGCTCTACACACGACTCAACGGTCGTATGCGAGCTTGTTGACACGACCAAGTTTTGTAGTCTGCACATACAACTCCCACGAACGACCGTCGTACGTTCAACTGTTGAAAGTGCCGCCACAGACGAACGATTCTGCATGCAACGGTCGTGAGTACGACGTGTTGAACACGATCGTCGTCCCGTGTGTACGGGGCATTAGAATGTGGGTGTGAGTAGGTTTAGAGTTAGGTAGGTTTTGCCTTTCCTTCCACTTTAAATCTCTAAATCAGTTTTTGCATATTGCTTTGGGTATAGGAGAGGCAGTGCATTTGTTTGGGAATAGCTCTCTTGTATCACCAGTAGGGGTTCTCAACAAATTATCAATAAAAGGGAGCGACAGACCAGACATACAGTATATATCGAGACAATAATATTTTAACATATCAATTGAACCACAAAGCATATTGTTGAATCCTTCTTTACATTACCTCAAGCATGTCTACTTTGTGCTGGAAAAATGTGGTATGAAAACAGTTTGAAGAGCAACTGAGCTATGTATAGAAAACAAGATGGGAGTCTGAGAAAACCTAATGGTAAAATCAACAGGCAGCTCAGCTTTAGACAAGTCTTGAAAATGTGAACAAGGCTTAATTAGAGAAAAGCCATAGATCATCCAGATAGAGCTCGAGGGCAATTAATATTTTCAGATGTGAGAGCATAGCTATAATTAGAGAAAAAAATGCCAGAGTATACAAATGGTTAATAAGCTACAAATTCCATTCAGAGATATATCTTTTTATATCTTGTAGAAAGATTATGTTGTGCAGACCATATATTTTTTCACACCAGTCTTTCTCTTCTCTTCAGTATGAATTCTAACAAACTGCTTTCTGCTGAGAATGTATTTTTAAAATATCATCTTTACTTTCTTGGTATGTAGACAAACTACATTCAGAATAAAATTACCACTAAGCTATTATTAGAAACTGTAGCAGTAACTATGTGAAGCTTACAAATTGGATACTAACAGCCGACAGCAAACTTTAATGCATTTTGTGGAACAGGAGATAAGCATTGTGTTTACATGCAACTTTAAGGCCTCATACACACGGGTGTTTTTTGATGCCACGTTAAGGGGCGTTTTTTGCAGCTCTCCATGTTATTCAATGGTCCTCTAAAAACGCAGCGTTTTTAAGCAGTAGAGGGTGTCAGCGTTAGTGAGCTGTTTCTAGAACACGGGACCATCGCGTTCTGTAGCTGTAGCGTTTTGGCGTTTTTTGACGCTAATCGGCAAACCGCTCACTAACGCCTATTAACGCCATACCGGCGTTAACCGGCGTTTTTGACGCAGGCGTCTTTTAAAAAAAAAAAATGTCATTGGTCAATTTATTAAACAAACACAGGAAATTCCTGTACAAAAATTACCCAAAGCTCCTTTGCACCCCAGGGGAATTGTGGGTCGTCTAGGGGAAGGAGAAGGATAAAATGGCTGCAGAAGTGAATCAGACAGCATTAATTGCTGCAGTGGAGGCCCACCCTGCACTTTGGGAGGTGAGTCACCCGAACTATGGTGACCACCTCCTGAAGATAAAGTTGTGGAACGAAATCTGCGTGTCTTTATTACCTGGCTGGGAAAGCATGACCTCGATGGTGCAGCAGGAAAATAGTAAGTACATTTTTAATGCCAGTTCTGTATAGTAATGTGTTTAGTGTAATGCAGAACACTTACATATTTTTTTTTCTCATATTAGGAAAGAAGTTGCAAAAGCGGTGGAAGTCTCTCCGGGACCGTGTCCGTAGAGACATCACAGATGAGGAGAGAGCTTCCACGTCGGGGGCAGCTGCACCGACTAAAAAAACCGCATGTCCATGCCAAAAACCTGATATTCATGCGGCAATCCATACTAAGTAGCAGCAGAGAGTGAGTTTAGCTAAATTTTTTTTTTTATTATAACAATTTTTTTGAGTACCGTAATTTTATTTTCTTTTAGAACAACCTCCAATATATCAGGGGGAAAAAGGCAGCGGGAGCCAGAGCCTGACCCCAAATCAGAGACGGAGCAGGAGGTGGACAGACCCTCTACCAGCGATGCGTACACCGCTGCACGGGCATCCTCCCCTGGCAGTGATGTTGGCTGCCCCGCCATGGAGCCAACACCTGAGGTAAGTCTCCGCCCGTGTGCATGACCATCGCAATGTCTGTTTTTCTATGTAACTGCATACCAATCTATGTTTTTTTTTTTTGCAGGCACCAAGCGGCAGCCAGGATCACGGGGAGGTGCCCACTCGCCTCGGTGTACACGGCCCTGGGAGTGGGCGTGGACGTGGCCATGGTCAGCAACAGAAGGGTGGCACGGTCTTGGACTCGGAGGGAGAGGATAGGCTCCTAGCACTGCTGAGTGAGGTGCGACAGGAGAGGCGGAGCCTGGATCCTTTTTTGGACCCAAGGAACAGAACCGCCTCTTTCTGACGCTTCCTCTATCATAAAATAGAGGACGTTGGATAAGAACATCAGATGGAGTGTATGGATCGGTTGAATGAAGAATGTGCGGAGTATAAGAGGAGAAATACTCCTTCAACCGATCCATACCCTTCATTTCCCGTTCCCCCAATGTCCTCTAATAGCTCAGCAGTGCTACGACCCCTCTCTCTCTAGAAGCCCCCTCCTCAGCACCAGCCACCATCCGCCATGCCCCAGAACCCACACCCTCACCAATTTTATGTAGACTGTCCACCTCCACTCCAAACTCCTCAATATCAGGAGCACCAGCCCCACTCCTTCCCCCCCTCTTCACAATCCCCATTTCCCCATGGATCTCAGCCAACCTACCATGATTTATAAATAAAATCATTTTTTGGATTCAAGCAATATTGTTTTGGAGTTATTATTAATTAAATAGGATCTATATTAGCACCCGTTTTCATCCTGCATGGGACAAACGGATACTGAGCTCATATATGGGCTCAGCATCCGTTTGGCCCATGCAGAATAGAAAATGGGACTTTTCATCCTGCATGGGACAAACGGATACTAAGCTCATATATGGGCTCAGCATCCATTTGGCCCATGCAGAATAGAAAATGGGACTTTTCATCCTGCATGAGACAAATGGATATTGAGCTCATATATGGGCTCAGCATCCGTTTGGCTCATGCAGAATAGAAAATGGGACTTTTCATCCTGCATATGACAAACGGATATTGAGCTCATCAATGAGCTCAACATCCGTTTATCCCATGCAGAATGAAAAGTACCTGTAAAACAATTGAGTAAACATGGACACAAAAATAGTTAAATTGAATATGATATTTTTATTAAAAGAAATGTTTACAGAGTAGAAAAGATGATTCTTGAAAAATTTTTAGATATGATTTTCTTGCCTCGCCACCTCTCCCTGCGGTGATACAAAAAGGGACGCAAATTAATTTCAGATCGTCATGATACGTGCAGTTGTACGAAGGTCCATAAATTGTACCCGATGGCTTGGGTTGCTTGGCTCGGGTTCCACATTACTGCTGTCATGATTTCTTAAAATATTGCGTAGCACACAGCATGCCAGGACCACCCTTTTCCACGTCAAGTTGCATAGCAGACAGCAAAACACGCCATTTTGCTGTGCACATCCCAAACGCGCACTCAACCACGTGGCGTGCATGGCTCAGTCTGTAATTGAATATCCTTTTTTCTCGGCTGAGGTCAGAGCCACTATATGGCCTCATCAGATTTTCTGAAAGTCCAAAGGCCTCGTCTGCAACCATCACCAAGGGCATACTTGGCTGTTCAGTTACGGGTAGTGGCCTGCTGTGTGGGATGTTTAGGCTTACCTCCATAAAACGACATCCAAATGCATCGCCTTGGCTGCCAAAAGCTCCCACATCAACGAAAATAAACTTTAGATTGGCATCGGCTAATGCAAGAATACAGAAAATAACTTTTTGTGATTAAAAGCCAGAGTTGGGAGGCTTCTTCACCCAGATATGTTTCCCATCCAGGGCTCCAATGCAATTTGGGAACTGCGTCTTCTCCCAGAATACATCAACCACAGATTCCCAGATTTGCTCAGTGGGCTCCGGCATCTTGACTGAACGTAGCTCCTCCCAAATTGCCATGCATGTAGTATGCACTACCACTGAGACGGTCATTACACCGAGAAGAAAATAGTGGTGCAGTGACACATAACTCTGTCCGGTCACTAGGAACCTAAAATAACATACAAATGATAGAACATTAAAATAAAAACAGCGTAAAAGCGCCAACAATATTCCCTAACCTTATCACATACCATTAACCCCTATTCCTTACAATCTACTTCTAAGCCTGTCCCTTAACCCCTAAAGAAGCCCTATTAGCGCATAATTTATGAAAACATACCCCCTAAACCATATGCGTACTTCTTAACCCTATTCCCTATAATCTACTTCTAGCCTGTCCCCAACCCCTAAAGAAGCCCTATTAGCGCATAATTTATGAAAACATACCCCCTAACCCATATGTGTATTTCTAAAATTTTTTTACTTACCGGAGTGTCACCAGCAGCCTTTCCTCTGGTGAAATAGCATGCCGCACCTCATTGTCCATCAGGGTCAACCGGGGGCGCAGCTTCTCCAGCAGCTCGTCAAAGAGTGCGACTGACATCCTGGTGAAATTTTGAAATTTGTCCGGATGTGTACGCAGCTGGGTGTACATCTGGGTGAAGTACCCCACAGACAGCCGCTGGGATACCAGGGGATGGGTCCACATGGGACGTCACCTGCTGGATCTCTCCTCCTCCAACTGCCTCCTCCGCATTCTCCGCAAGGTGATGTGCAGGATTGCCTCATCAATCTTTCGGACAAGAGGATCCATCGCACAAATGAAGAAGGTTTTGCAAGATCGAAAAAAAAACGCACACTCCGAACAAACACCAACAAACTCCGACAACGTACTCTCTCCTCTCTCTCTCCAACCAAAATGGCACCGTCACATGGTCTCTGACATTTTTTATTGCTTTTCTAGGGCATTATGGGTAATTTGGGAGTGTAAAATATCTGTGGGAAGTCTTTAAAAACAAAAACGTTATTTAGCGCTGACGCTTATTAACGCTTATTGACGCCGATGCAAAACGCCGCTTTGATTGCGTTTCTTAACACCAATATAATAACGCCTTTTGACGCCGACGCTCACTAACGCTCATTAACGCTTGCTAATGCCGATGCAAAATGCTGCAAAAAACTGATTTTTTCAAAACGTTGGACCCGACGTTTTGCTTATTTTTTTTACAGACGCCCGTGTGTATGAGGCCTAAAAACCACCTGCAACAAGATATTCTATGAGAAAGATTTTAATTCCTATTACAGAAACTTGACTTTATGTAACCCCATGGTCACTATCGTAAAAGTGTATACAAAAAAACAAAGGAAACAGGAAAATAGCTTTTCACTTGCTTTGAGCTCTCATCAAAGGAAAACTATAACGATACATTAAATAAGAATAATCAACCGCGCTAGTCTGTTATTGCATAAACATCCAAACTTAAAAAACATATAAAGTTCTTGCCACCTATTCAATACCACATTGCAAAGTGCAAAAAAACATAAATTATCGTCCACACTCAGTAATATCAAAAATAATTAATAGCCAATAACAAAGTCCCAAATGGGTTAAAAGCCCACTGTGTAGGTGACTTTAGTGCTTGATCCACTCTGTGCATATGGTGCCCCACATGAAATTTCACTCACCAGAATCTGTTGACCAACTATGTCTAGTGTGGTCAAACTCGCTTGTGAGGCATGCCCCCATTAAATACATTGTCTATTTTTTCCGAGTTTGTCTGATATTGGAGATCCAATGGTACCATTCAGAGGGAAATTATAAAAGGAAGCCCATAGTGTAAAACCATTTTTACAAATTTATTTAAAAAAGAAGGTAAGTATTACACTCACTTTTTGTGGTGCCGGTTTGAACCTGGCACCCGGTGTCCACAGCATTGGATGTTTTGCGGGGCCTGCTGTGGTACTCCCCTGCTTGGAACAGTGGCTCGGGCCTCAAAGAAGACAACTAGCGGAAGTTACGTCTTGATGACGCAGGCTAAGCTCCTACGCATTTCCATCTGTTTATACCCATAATGGTATATTACGCAACAATAATTGTGAACAGTATTATTTTATTTTCATTTTTTAGAGTGTTTACAAGTTTATTTACTCACTTTTACATACATAACATTTTATCATTTTAATTAAATTATTATTGCAAATACATTTTGTATACAGGTGGTCCCTGGGTTACAAACAAGATAGGCACTGTAGGTTTGTTCATAAGTTGAATTTGTTTGTAAGTCGGAACAGGTACATTTTTTAAGTGTAGCTCCAGCCAAAAAAAATTATTTTTAAGCATTTTGGATAGCATACGGAAGGGGTAACACCCCTGTAATGTTTGTTTTGCTGTCTATGTTTCTGTTCAGAAGATGTCACCTCACTTCCTGTTCCAATAATAATTGGATTTTGAAAATTTTGGGTTGTTGTGGAAACAAACCTTGGTGATAAAGCATCAGTGGAGACCCCTTTTTCCCATAATAACTCTTACAGGAGTGAATTTCCCTTCCTAGGGGAAGATTTCCTGTCCAGTGGCGTATCATCTATGGGTGCAGGGTGTTCACTGAACATGGGCCCTGAGGGGTGGGGGGGCCCACAGCGCTCTGGCCAACACTGCACATAAGGATGATCTGTCCCTGATTATCGGTGCAGTGTGGGCTTGCACACGGGCCCACTAATTTCATGATACGCCCCTGTTCCTGTCACTTCCTGTTGTCTCCCTCCGTTTGTAAGTAGGAGTCGTTTGTAAGTCAGATGTTTGTAACTAGGGGACCGCCTGTACATGGTTCTTTTTAATAAAAATGTAGGTTGCAGAAAATGAAGGTTGCCCTAATAAGAATAATAAGAAAGCTCAGCACTACCTACTCACTTGTTGGTTTCCTCTGTCTAACTAAAAATATATATGTGTTTAACTGGTTCCGGACCGGCTCGCATACATTAACTGCTGCAGAGTGGCGCTGTAACACGAATCGCCGTCTATAAACGGCAGCTCTCTCATGCCCGCCGCACTCTGCAGCAGTGTGGCCGCAGGTCCTCTGGTCTCGATGTCTGCCGGCTACTCGCGATTGCTTGGCAGAGAAGAAAAACTGGGAACCGCCGATGTAAACACGGCGGTTCCCCATTCTGACAGGTGGCATTTAAGAGATCTACTGTTCCTTCTCACCGGGATCAGTTAGATCTCTTATGCCCCTGGCAGCCCAGCCCCCTTACAGTTAGAACGTGCGTAGGGAACACAGTTGACCTCTAGATCGACCCCTGCTGGTTAACCCCTTCACTGCCAATGACATTTACAATGACAGTAATCAGTGGATATTTCAATTTCTGCTGTATAAATGTCATTGGTCCCAAAAAGTGTAAAAAATGTCCGACATGTCCGCTGCAATATCATAGTCCCGATAAAAATCGCACATCGCCGTCATTACTAGTAAAAAAAAAAAATTGCGAACACGCCTTAAATTAATTCTCGTGGTTTGTAAATGCGGCAACTTTTGCGCAAGCCAATCAATAAACGCAGATCGCAATTTTTTTTTACCACAAATATGAGGAAGAATATATATCGGCCAAAACTGATGGATACATTTGTTTTTATTTATTTATTTATTTATTGGATATGTATTATAGCAAAAAGTAAAAAATATATATATTTTTTTTTCAAAATTGTCGCTTTTTTTGTTTATAGAGGTGATCAGAAGTGACGCAGAGGGGATCAAATTCCACCAAAAAAAACTCTGTGGGAAAAATAGGGCGTCAATTTTGGGTACAACGTTGCATGACCACGCAATTGTCAGTTAAAGTGACGCAGTGCCGAATCGCAAAAAGTGCTCTGGTCCTAATGTGGGAAATCCTTCCGGTCCTTAAGTGGTTAAAGTAACTAGCAGACAGGGAGGGGAGTTGTTCCTCTTTTGTTTAGGGATCTGTGTGTTTTATGAATGATAGAGAGTAAGGAATTTAGCTCAGCCTGGACTCTATGTCATCATATCCTGAATGCAGTGTGAATGAGACCTAGGAGTGGAGCAAAGCATCTCTGTAGTCCAAAAGAGCCAAGTTTTACATTCAGTTGGACTGTTGTGGACTACAAATTCCAACCGGCTGGTGAACAGAAGGGAATGCTGGGTGAGGTAATAAAAAGCCTGTGTGGGATGGAATCGCTCTGTTGGGACCACGGCCTGGATCTCCAAGCAGGGAGAGAGAGTCATCGTGAGCAGATGCGGGAGCATCCACTGCCAGCCACTACTGGTTGATAGCCAGATCCAGCTGGGTGGTAACGCTGTGTGACGCAGGGTCGAAAGCTGTGCCTTGAGCCAGATTCTGCAGAGGCCTGCTGAGGAGCCCTTACGCCACTGTTCAACACTGAAGGTGGCTGGGATTGGTGTGTGGGCACTTGCCCATTCTTTGTACACCAAAGAACATGCAGAACATGCATGCAGAAACCATTGCCTTTGTCATTCAACCAAGCTGGCAAGGGAAACCTTGTTACACTTTAACCCACACATAGAAAGAATCTAGGGAACATCTTGCTTGTTAGGACTGTGTGTGTGCCTTTGATTTTTTCACCTATAGCAATAATGTGAGAACCCAAAATGTCAGAGGTAGCAAGAAAAAGAAATAGAGGATTTCCCTTGCTGGAGGTCCTAATGGATTTTAATGGTACCGTACACATTGAGTACAAAGTAATTTATAAAAATATTAATTTTTATTACAAATCATCTTTAAAAAGGGGGGAAACAAGGAAAAATATAGACACATTTATACACATGACTAAAATGCACACAAGGCAAGAATCAAACATCTGTATGGTTTATGATCTTAATGAATACTTATGCATTTTTCTGTAAACTCGCAGACCAGAGGTGTATCGCTACTTCGTCAGGAGTCTTTTTTACAGAAGGATGTGCAAAATTAAATGTGATGCCTGTGTTTTTTTCTTGCTACAGTTTGTTTCTGGATGAAGGTACTATAGTGTATTCAGTATCTATTCTTGGCACTTCCAATAAGAGTGTCAGAGGGGTCGGAGTACTTGCAAGGTCAAGGCAACCATTGGGGTACAGTATCTTTAAGCCGCCCTCGTGAGGGTAGCACTATATTTGGGGGTTCCTCTGGGATGCCCCTCATGGGTTGCCCAAGTAACGGGTCAAGAGCTGAAGAGGAAGGACTCAGCTGCATCCACTGCCTGGGACCAGGAGCAAGGCAGTTGTTTGGCCCTGTGGAGAGTGCTGGAGATACCTGCAGTCGAGTGGACTGAGAGGGGGGGTGCACCAGCTGGTGAGAAAGGCTGTACCAGAGCAAGTGAACCACCTTGCGTACATGAAAACCAAGCCTCAACTAGACTGTATCTACACCCTGGTGGAATGGAGGGTGAATATACCTGTTTGCATTCAGAAGGCCATCTCAGCCCATCAAGGGGACAGGAGGCTTCAGTTCTTCTCAGGATGCATCCCCACCCCTGGAGGGGCGGAATGGTTTGAAAGTTGGATGGATCAGGCCATACATGCAGTGGAAGAATGGAATATGCCTGAACTGGTGAAGTGACAGAGGATAAGTGAGAGTCTCAGGAGTCCCGGAGGCGGATTGTGTAGCCATAAACTACATTGAGGCTCTGTGTGCTGTTTATGGTAGGGTGGAGAAACTGCCTGATCCAATGTACAAGTTCAAACGCACCCACCAATACAAGGAAGACTGTCTGATTACATAGTCAGAGTGGACTGGATCCTACATCAGATCATTCTGAAGAAGGGAACCGACCCTTGGGATGCTGACAAAGTCAGGCTTGAAAGAATTCTACAGGGCGCCAGATCCAACCACCCAATAGTGTTACGGTTGCTACTCAAAGGGACACAGGTGGTCCCCACCTATCCTAAACTCCTGAAACTGGTCAGAGAGGAAGAAGCTTTGTTGGATGAGAAAAAACAAGGGGCACGGGAACCGACGAAAGTTAATTTGAAGATGGAGAAGGTATCAGCTCAGCCAGTTCAAGTAGAGAACAGTGTACAGGAGGTGGATAGTGATGAAGAGTCAGAAGCGGGGGAATGTTCTGGTTCTACTATAGCACAGTCTGTTACAGAAGCTGCCCCAGTTGAGCTGCTCAAGCAGGTTGTTCAAGTTCAAGATGAGATGCATCAGGCCTTGCTGCAAGTGATGAAGGCTCAAGCCAAGATGCAGATGGACAAGCCTGATTCCCAGAAGTGCTTCCAATGTGAAGAAACTGGACACGTTACACCTACCCTCAGAGAGAGAGGGAACCAGATTTGATAGCCAAACCCCTGAAGGTACTGCAGAAACTGCTTCTGAGTCAGAAGGTAGGAAACTTCAGCGGGCCTCAGTGAGGGCTTCAAAAGAGGAAAGAGTAAGAAGACCAGAGATAGATGTCAGAAGAATATTTCAGGGCAGGCAACCTTGCCATCCTCCAAGACAAGTAACCTGTCACTGGGGTTGGGGAAACAGGCACAGAGAGTCAATGTCTCACCACCCCCCAAGGTCGTTATCAGGACCTCCCAGCAATTAGCAGGGCAGAAAAAAAAGCAGGCCTACCCAAGGGAAAGCCCAGATGATTTTCCAGAGAGGCTGGTAGGCACGTGACTTCTTCAGAGGAACCTGATTGGTCATTTCTTGATTCTATTTATCTTGGGAATATTCCTGAGATAAATAGAATCAAATGATGGCAACTATTCCTTCCAGAGAAGCACCGACTAACTGTGTTTACAGCTAGAGATGGACCAAACACCCCTCTGTTAAGTTTGCACCAGAACACAGAAAAAGTTCTGAACTGAATGGCGAACCCCATTAAAGGCGAACTTGTGTATGGAACATGCTTCAGCAAAAATTATATTTCTAAAGAAAAAAAGAAAGGATGAAATTATTTGTAAATTGCTGGGAATACAATACCATTTCCGATAATAGAAAAATGTTTAAAAAAAATGGCGTGTGGTCCCCCTCCCCCCCAGTCCATACCCGGCCCTTCGGGTCTGGTAAAGGTTTGATGGGGAACCAAAATTTGAAAAAAAAATGGTGTGGGGTCTACACCAGACACCCCCTCTACTGAACCATACCAGGCCACATGCCCTCAGCATTGGGGGGTAGGTGCTTTGGGCTGTACCCCCCACCCCAAAGCCTTGTCCGAATGTTGATGGGGACAAGGGTCTCTTCCCCACAACCCTGGACTGTGGTTGTGGGGGTTTGCAGGTAGGGGGCTTATCAGATTCTGGAAGCCCCTTTAAGAAGGGGGCCCCCAGTTCCTGCCCACACATATAAATGAGTATTAGGTACATAGTACCCCTACCCATTCACCAAAAATGTGTCAAAAAGTATTAAAAACACAGACAACTCCTTTATTAAAAATAAAAAAAGTGTCCCCCAATGTAGATCAATCATGATGATGCCGCACCGCTAGAATCAAAAATGAAAAAAAATCACTACGCCCGCCGTGAAAGCAAATTGACGAATGGCTGTCTTGCCGTTTGACAGTTCTTATATAGATAAGAGCGGGCCACCTGCTGATGTCACCTGGTGGCACCACCCCTTTGTGATGTCACCGACCGAGCATGCACCGGTCTGTGATGTCACCAGGTGGACCCACCCTTACCTATATAAGAACTGTCAAATGGCAAGCCAGCCATTCGGCAGTTTGCCTTCACAGCTGGTGGAGCAATATTTTTCGTGTTCGGTTACGGCGGTGCGGTGGCATCGTGATTGGCAATGGATCAGGGGACACTGTTTTTTTATTTATTTTTTTTATAAAAAACTGTCTCTGTATTTTTATTACTTTTTGACACTTTTTTGGCAAATGGGTAGGGGTACAATGTACAATGTACCCCATACTCATTCAAATGGGGGGGTGGGATCTGGGGGCCCCCTTGTTAAAGGGGGCTTCCACATTCCAATAATCCCCCTGCCCAGAGACCACCACAACATCCGCCCAGAGTTGTGGGGAAGAGATCCTTGTCCCTGTCAACATGGGGACAAGGTGCTTTGGGGTGGTGGGGCTCTGTTGAGGGCATTTAGCCTGGTATGGTTCGGGGGGGCGCTCGTTTGTCCCCCCTTTCCTGACCTGCCAGACTGCATACTCGGATAAGGGTCTGGTGTTGAATCTGCCAGGTTATTTGAGGGATACAAAGCAACTGCTGATTAAATATAAAGATTTTCAGTGGAAGGAGGATTTTAGATGGATAACCTTTGATGTTTCAAGTCTCTTTTCTCCTCCATTCCACACTCTTTGGGTCTTAGGGCAATTGCATACTTCCTGAAAGAATTGGGGCAGTTTTCACTAGTTCTTCAGGAATTTCTCCTAATGAGTTTACAATATCTATTGACACACAATTTCTTTGTTTGACGGGGAGTACTATCTCCAGAAGTGCGGGGCATCGATGGGGGCTAATTTTTCTCCCTCCCTGGCCAACCTTTATATGGGTTGGTGGGAAATTTTTGAATGTAGCAGTCCCCGCCGTAAGGACACCCTTTTTTACTGTCGCTATATAGATGATCTGCTGTTTATAGTGGCAGATGATAACGATCCTAATTTACACTTCACTGGGCATTCCAGCAAGTGTTCCATTGAATTGCTGGATTTTCTTCTTTCTCACAAAGGGGGTTATATTGCTTCCAATTTGTACATGAAACTGTCCGTGGGCAAAACCCTCCTGAGAGCACACTCCAACCATCCTAGTCATGTTGTCAAAAATATACTTGTTGGGCAGTGTTTAAGATTAAAATGCATTTGCAGTAGAGAAACAGATTTCAAGAATGAAGGGATTGAGACAACTATATTTAGGGAGAGAGGATACCATGAAACAGTAATCCACAGAGCTTTTCATATCGCAGAAACCACCCCACGTGCTGATTTGCTAATAGAAAAACCTTCACAAAGAATAGAAATAAATATGTAGCGCTAACCCCACAGGAGCCGCTTAAGTATGTTCAGTCAACTACTCTGCCTCTCAACGCCAATAACAGCCTCAGTCCCCTCTGGCACATCTTGCAATAGTGTGAGTGCAAGGATCAAGGAGAGACACACACGTTATTATAAAACACAGAAATTGACTTTACTGTAGTATTTCTGTGTAATAACCATTGACAATATGTTCAAGGAATACAATAGAAGGACATTAACTGAAATTATAAACAATATAGCTAAATAATACATTTAGGCTGCTTTCAGGGGATTCAGAACCTTAGAATAACCCCAAGAGCAGAGCAAACTGATAACAATAAAATCACAAGTTTGGCTCTATGAGTCCAGGCAGGAGGAGAGTAGAAGACTGGCCCTCTCTATGTCAGATCCCTCTCTTCTGTCTACTGGCACCACAGACCCAATAACAAATGCTGTATTCAAATCAACAGTCAATTGATCAGTAACTTTCTAAATAGGCTGCCCCACACACCCACTACATATACAGAGCCCTGGATATATGAGTGTGAGGCTGTACGGCAATAGTAACTTTAGTTCCTTTGAAGTTAAATACGTCTTGACGTCTTCAGCTAGCCTCTCTCATTGGTGCATTTAAATTCTTTGACAGTAGGCCCAAATAACATAACTGGCTCGGATCATTAAGTGAAGAATGCAAGATTTTCCTCAGCAGGGTAAAAGGACAATGCCATCTGCATACAGTGTCTTTCTATCTAAAGGGCCTTTATTGTGATCACTGACTTCCAGATAGACTGACAACTAAGTAATGACAAATCCGTGCATTTAATTATTGTAATCCACTGTGTGAGCTAGGTCTGTCTTTAACCACTTGCCGACCCCTGACTGGCGTCGGACGGCGACAAGGTGGTTCGATATTGCAAACCGCTGTCATATGACGGCGGCCGCGATCACAAGCCGTGAGTGCGTGTGCTCCAGGTGTGGGTGCTACAGCGCCATTCGACACAGGACAGATCATTCTACAGGACCAGGCCAATGATTTTTGGCCTGGCCCTTCCGATCGGTCCTGGCCAATGATAGGGCTCCTCTGCCTCTGTAATGTAAACAGAGGCAGGGGAAGTAAGCTCAACTTCCTCCCTGAAGCCCTTTTCGGTTTCAGAGAGGAAGAAGGAGCTTCTAAAACGTGAGTTGCACCAACACCACACTGACACCAGGACAGTTAGGCACATTTGACCCCTTGATCGCCCCCTGATCACCCCCCAGTTAACCCCTTCACTCCCTGTCACCCCCTGTCACAGTGTCATATAGTGCAGTGATCTGATTTTTACCGATCACTGTACCTGTGACCCTTGTGACACTAAATCAGTGTTAGGGTAGGTAGTATTAGGCCTAGTTAGGTGTAAATACCCCCCTTGTCCCCCCAATAAAGTTTTTAACCCATTGATTGCCCCCTGTCACCTGTGATCACCCTATAAGTGTCACGGGTGACGCTAGCTAGCTAGCTATTTTTTCTTTTCAGATTACCCACTGTATATTATTTTATATACCTTTTATAGGTTTTAATCCCCGATCGCCCAGCGGTGACCCCAGTTAGGTTGTAGCGTGCATTAGGGTCAGTGTAAGCGCCAGGCAGGGCCAGTTAGTGAGGTATTCTGATACGCACACACGCCCATTAGATAGGTGTAAGATATTATTGTGGTATCTGATCAGATCAATATCTGCGATCTGATCAGATATATATTAGTGTCCCCACTAGATTAAGGTTCTAAAAAATGCAGCGTTAGCGGGATAAGCCCAAATACCTGCTACCACCTGCGTTTAGCCCTTCCGCCCAGCACAGCCCACCCAACCACCCAAGTGCAGGATCAATAGATCGCTGTCACTTACAAAACACAGAACACATATCTGCAGCCTTCACAAAGATCACGCCCGATCCCTGCAAAATCTGACAGTGAATTTGGTAGCGCTTGAAACAGGCTCTGACAACCAGTTGCGCTTTTTTGCCTGTGAGTCACGGTAAATTTAGAAAGTCCAAAATGTCCAATCCGAGGTACACTACCGAAGAGGCCTACAATATGCTGAGTATGACAGATGAGAGTGATGGGGAAGCTCCACTGTCAGAATCAGGCTCAGCATATGAACCTGTAGACAGCAGCGGCACCCTGCCAGATAGCTCTGAGGACAGAGTTGTGGTCCCTGCTAGGGTCAGAGGTACCAGACCCCATTCTGCTGTTGCTGATGTGCATGAACCGCAGGGCTCTCGTATGCAGCAGAGAGCCAGTGCTAGCACCGCTACTTGTTCTGGTGAACTGGCAAGCACCAGCGGCCTAGTACCCCCTGGACGTAGACGAACCAGCACTGCAGTATCAAGTGGTGATGTGGCGAGTTCCATAAGTGCAGTTCAAGCTGGTGTGGCTAGCATGAGTAATGCCCAGCAGCCACAAAGAAGATCAACACAGACCCACAGAACCCATAGTGCCCTTCCTGATGCGCTTGCAAACCCTGATTGGCAACCCACCAATGATGAATAAATATACTGCAGCGCATAGTCCAACTAAATGATGAAAGGGAAACCATCCACACTGTTAAACTGTAAGGATAGCAACTGAAGTGCAGCCCATCACCAGTGTCACCACCACACTTGGCTCCTTACCGAAATGCACCGACCTTCTGTTACGGAAGGTCAGTGTATGCCTTGTTACACTCCAGATGTAGCAATCACTGTAGAACACTCAGAAGCTCTCAGCACCTCAAGCAATGCTCCACTGCGTCCCAGTGTAGGCACACAAACTCGATCCCATATGCGAAAGAGCGCGATCATATAATAAAACATAAAGAGCGCATAGTGCAGGCGATCATAACAAACATTTATTGTAGATAAAAAAATGGATCCACTCACATTTCAAATGATAAAAACTGCGTCCTAAGTAAAAGTTCCAACTTCAAAGATGGCGCCCGCTCGTCAGCTTCCTGGTCACATGTGCCGAACGTCGCTTGGCTCCACCCAACGCGTTTCTTCATTAACGTGATGTCGTCAGGGGTGTGGTCACCAAGCGGCGTCGGCATTTATGTAACCAGGCAAAGAGGAAATGAATTGCGTTCCAAGGAGACCGGTAGTCACACCAGCCATACCGGAAATCGCCTAACACAAACCAGAGAGCTTAATAGAATATACCTACAGCCCTGCAACAAACAGGGGGAAGAAAAAGTCCTCCTGAACTTGGCCATGATAATATAATTAGCCCACTCAATAATAAAAATATATGTTCCAGAGCTAAATATATTGAATAAAAAATAATAATGAATGCGGCAGCATGGACCTGAGAAGCGGAAGAGCAGCGCCATCTAGTGGTTAAAAGCCAGAATCTCTCACAAACATGATTTAAAAAGCGTACAACACTGCCAATCCCATATATGGGCCGACAGATATGCAGAATACATATATGAAGATGTTCTTACACAATTAAAAAACAATATAAAATACAAAAAAGCATCTAAATTATAAATTAAAAACATATTATGATCCATCTAACAAAAACCACTATCCTCCAATTAGGCATTGTTTATGAAAGGTTTACGTCCCATTCAACATTTAGCCCATTATTTTCTGTATTAATGCACTTTGCATGTATGTTAACTTGAACTATAATGGTTTCATTGGGATGTAATCCTGATGAGAAAAGGGTATAACCCTATGAATACGTAGTGTGAGCGTGGTTTATTATTATATCAGCTTGATCACACCAGTGAATTTACTCCAGCAGCTTCATGATTAATACACTATAAGATAAGTCTATCTGTTGCACAGGTTACAACATTTAGCCCATAGGGGGCATAGGAACGTAGGGCATATATCCAGAAGGTTTCCCGTCTGGATATCTCCCTCCTGATGTTATTGCCCCTCCATGTTGGTACATAGTGATCAATGGCTAGAACTTTGGTACCCGAAGGGTTTCTACCATGGTGGATATCATAGTGTTTTGAAACACTATGATTAGGGAAACCCTTCCGGATGTTGGTGAAATGCTCACCAACTCTCACTTGAAAACTACGTACTGTACGTCCAACATAATATAAACCACACGGGCAAATTAATAAATAGACAACATTTTTGGTATTGCAGGAAATAAAAGACTTAATCTAGCATCATGAGTGGAAGAAAACGAAGTGCATTTGGACCTAACACAATGGACTTTGCAAACCTTGCACCTCCTACAAGGATAGAAGCCTTTCATATCCTGAAAAAACATTGTTTTTTTAGAAGGAGGCTCGATCACATTGGGTGCAACTGACAACCGCAAAGGGGCTGCGCCCTTAAATAATATAGTAGGCCTCTCCGCAAGGAGGGGTGCTAGGATTCGATCGTTCTTTAATATTCCCCAGTGCTTATTAATGATTTGATTAACGTGTTGATACTGGTTAGGAAATGTGGTAATCATAGGGCAACTGAATTTGTTATCAATGGGTCTCTGTCTAGGGGCTAGGATAAGTTGTCTGTCCATATTCGTCACTTCCTCACAGGCTTTGTCAATCATAATGGGATTGTATCCCTTCTCCAAGAATTTACTCTGAAGGGAAACAGATTCCTCCATAAATGTGTCCGAATTAGTACAATTCCTCCGGAGTCGGATAAATTGACCTTTCGGAATGGCCTTTAACCAAGAGGGGTGATGATAACTCCCCATCTCAATAAATCCATTTCTGTCTGTCTCCTTGAAGTGGGTGGAGGTGACAAGTCTACCATCCATCACTTCAATATTGAGATCCAATAAATGAATCTTGGTTGCACTAGCTTCATGCTGGAGTTTAATACCCCTATCATTAACATTCAAGGCAGAAATGAAGGAGTCCAATGATTGCAAATCGCCTTCCCATAGGAGGAGGACGTCGTCTATATACCTGAGCCAGACCAACAGCTCAGGCCTACGATCTTTATAGACGACGTCCTCCTCCCATTTTGCCATGAACAAATTGGCCATACTAGGGGCATATTTAGCCCTATGGCCACACCCCTAGTCTGTAAGTAATGAATACCGCCTTACCAAAAGAAATTATGTTTCATGGCGTAATCAAGAAGCGACATGACAAATCCAACCTGTTTGGAATGTAAAGATCCATGCTCCCTGAGAAATTTCTCAACTGCCTCCATACCATGGGCATGGGAAATAATGGTATATAGGGAGGACACATCGGCAGTAGCCATAATTATGCCCTCCCTCCATTCAAACTCCTGTAGAAAATTGATAACCTGTGTGGTGTCTTTAAGAAAAGACGGAGTCTTAGTCACCAGGGGTTGTAAAAAGGTATCAATATACCGACCCACCCTGGAAGTGATGGAATCAATCCCACTCACAATGGGCCTTGCAGGGGGGTCTGTCATGCTTTTATGGATTTTGGGTAAGTAATAAATCACCGGCAGCCTAGGTGCTACCGGTACTAGGAAAGACTTCTCCTTCTTGGAAATAATACCTTCCCCAAAACCATAATCCACTAGCTTGTTTAACTCATGCTTAAACCTGGCAGTAGGATTATTAGGCAGCACCCTATAAGTATCGCCGTCAGACAGAAGTCTTTCCATTTCACACTGATAAGCAGAGCGGTCTAGGACCACTATACCCCCTCCCTTATCAACCAGCCTAACCACTATATCATTACGTTCCTTCAAGGACTTAAGACCCCTTTCAAATTTAAGGTCCGGATAGTTTTTCTTAATTTTAATAGCATCAGTACCATATCTCTAAATACTGCCAGAGATGATGGCACATTACCTGGTGGGTTGAATAATGAGGCGTTGGCAAGGCCTGAATGTTTATATTGACCCTGGCTGGAAATCAATCTAGCCAGGTTACTAGTTAAATATCTCTTTATATTCAAACTCCTGACAAATTTGTGGACGTCCATATACGTCTCAAATTTGTTCAGGGGTCTCGAAGGTGCATACTTCAAACCACAATTAAGGACATGTATCTCATCACCAGAGAGAGTATGGTGACTTAGATTAAAAATTCCTGGGCTCTCTACATCCTGGCCTTTTTTTTTTTTAATTCTTTTTATTGATTTTCACTTTAGTTGCAAAACAGAGCCTATCGGGCATACCCAGGCTCGGGTTAACACATCGCAACAATCTAACACAACCTCTATACTAATAACACTCCTCGCTCCAGTAGGCACTTGAATTGTCGGAAGGTATAGGCAGCAGCCATCCATAGGGCACTTCGGTCTTCGTTCAGGAGAGAGACCCCTTTACATAGTTTATGGGGTGGGCACTGGTTTGTCATGTTCTTACACATATCTCTACCCCCACCCTGGCCTGGACTAGCTGGAGGGTTCAGGATCGGAATTGGTAGACAGGTCCTCCACCCAGATGTCCCAAACTTTATGAAATTTTTTTGGGCATCCTCTCGCCAAGTAAGTAGCCTTGTATAGCGGCAGGTTAACATTAATTAATTTTTTCCAGGATGCCAGAGTTGGAGCTGACGGGGATTTCCAGTGTAGGAGGATGTCTTTCCTGGCATAGAACAGGAGCAACCCTATCAACGTTCTAGAGGCCCGGGTGTATGCCAGGGCGCCCACCAGACCCAGCAGGCAGACCCCCACCGTCTGGGGAATTTGAATAGTGGTCACGGATTGTATGGCCGAAGCCACCCCCGCCCAGAAGGGTTGTATATTGGGGCATGTCCAAAAAATGTGGAGAAAGTCTGCCGGGTCCGCCACACACCTCCAGCACCCAGCCGGGACAGTGGGATATATTCTGTGTAGACGTGCCGGTGTTAAATAGATCCTATGTAGGATTTTAAACTGGATCAGTCTATCTTTCACAGATACCATCTGAAGGAATGGGTCTTCCCACATTTCTTCCCAGTCCTCATTATCTAGCTCAGGGGCATCCAGCACCCATCTATCTCTGAGGGACTCTACTCCGCTGTGAACTGAGGGGGCGATAGTCTTGTAGATGCTAGAAAGGGGTTTAGTGAGGGTATCATCTCTAATCGTGTCTTCTAGAGCTGAGGTTTAGAAGGCTACGGGCTGGTGCTTGAACTCTGTGCGAAAGGCATGTCTCAGCTGGAGGAATCTAAAAAAGTAGCTATTGGAAAGGTCAAACTGTGATTTTAGGGTGTCGAAGGACTTCAACTCCCCCGCAGAGCAGAGCTGTTCAAGGTACTTTATGCCCTTCACTGCCCAAATCTGCGGGTCGGGTACGGTGGCAAACTCCGATAGTGTTGGATTGTGCCAGAGGGGAGTGTGTGGTGAGTGGTGGCCGGATGGACCAGGTCTAAGAGCCTGAGCCGATGACCAGGCCCTCAGCACTGCCCTCATGGCTGTGGTTGAGGCTTGGGGAGCCACAGTGTTCCTGTACATCCTGGGCCTTTTTATTGCGGATCCTCCGCCCCCCTCGGGCCCCTCTTTTTGTTCTATTAATCTTTTGTTTCCTCCTACTGGTCTGGGAAAATTTGGACCTGGCTGGGGAGCAGGAGCTCTCTGATACCATCCACCTCCCCAACGAGGTGACCTAGGGGGAGTCCGATGGGAATCCGTATTGTTACCATCATTCCGGTTGGAGTGCTGTGTGATATATCTCTCCTCATAGTCATCCCCATAATCCTGTAAAACATCGTATCTATTATGATGCGAAGCCACAGAATAATAAGGTCGAGGGGGATACTGTTGAGGTAACAGTCCCCTAGTTCCTGACCGGCCCCTTCTTGGTTTAGGGGCTCTCATATTCTGATGGTATGGGTAAGGGTCTAAAGGCTGTTACAGCTGTCCCCTACTGGGTGTTCTTCCCCTAGGAGTAACCTGAGGATGGGAACTATTATTAGAATTGGTATTCGGGACTAGAGTTGATCGAACCTCTGGAAGTTCGGGTTCTGCTGGTTCGGCCGAACTTCGGGACAAAGTCCGGCTTCGGGTGCGGACTGGACCCGAACTTTGACACAGACCCCGAACCCCATTGAAATCAATGGGGACCCAAACTTTTAGGCACAAAAATGGCTGTAACAAAGTCCTGGAAAGTCCTAGAGGTCTGCAAAAGGAAGGAAAATGGGGGTAAGGGTTGGACAAGTGCCATACAAAGAAATGGGGATAGGGAAATAACATAAAATAATTTTTAAGCTAAAATCACATAAAAAAAATCAAAAATGGAGGTGGCTAAAATGGCTTCTCTGCGGCTGATATAATGATTTTCCACACAATTTGATGATGATTTTAAAACACTAATATGGCTTCTCTGCGGCTGATATAATGATTTTCCACACAATTTGATGGCGTCTCTTCGGTATAATCACAAAATTTTAGTAGAAGTTTAACACACCTTTTAGGAATATAGTTGGCGTCTCTTCGGTATAATCACAAAATTTTAGTAGTAGTTTAACACACCTTTTAGTAATATAGTCGGCGTC
>BLSH010001478.1:117102-131406 GCA_018402905.1 Glandirana rugosa
ACAACGAAATTCCCTTTCTAGTCACAAGATTTTAGTAGTAGTTCAACATGTCCCTTTCCAAGGTCGACAAGGAACCTTTCCCTGTACAACTTGATGATGATTTTAGAACAGTAATCTTTCCCTTAAAGCAACAGCTGGAACATTTCCCTGTACAACTTGATGATGATTTTAAAAGAATAATCTTTCCCTTAAAGCAACAGACTCTACCTAGTCCAGTCAGATTGTTCTGTGCAGCAGGATGAGGTGTGAAATCTGTCTCTCAAAGCACCAGTACTAGTATCTCTCCCTCCCTCAAAGCACCAGTACTAGTATCTCTCCCTAGTCCACAATCAGATCATTCAGTGATGCAGGATGAGATGTTCTATAATATCTGCAATCTGTCCCTCACAGAGCCAGCAGCATTCCCTCCCTAAGCTATCCTGAGAGCATATGACATGCAGCACGGCCCATATAGAGGCTGGGTCACATGGTGCACTGGCCAATCACAGCCATGCCATTAGTAGGCATGGCTGTGATGGCTTCTAGGGAAAACCAGTGAAACACTAGTTGATTGGCTGCCCTTGGCAGCTTTTTAACACATGTAGGAAAATACCAGAACCCCGGACCCGAACCCAGACTTTTTTTGAAATGTCCGGGTCCGGGTCCCGGACACCCAAAAGTTCGGTACGGACCTGAACTTTACAGTTCGCGTTCGCTCCACTCTATTCGGGACATTAGATCTGGATTCCTCACCCGCAATCCTAGATTGCCACTTGAATACCTTATTAGTCTGATAATCATCCTGATCCCTCAGGATTTTTTTCTTTTTCTTTGCTCTCTGGTCAGCATCCTCCTTCTCAAGATGCTTTTTTAAAATTTCTGATCTTTGATTATATTTGTCCCCACTTTTATGGGGTTCCAGATTGGTCTTCAGACCTGAAATCTCAGTACATAACCTCAACCTTTTGGCTTTTTTCTTACTAATCATAAATGTCAAAAGTGACAAACCAGCCTGATTGAAATATTTATACCAATCCTGAACATCGGTTTCATCATTTTGGGGGGCCAATTCCCATCTGAGGCTCCTTGGTACCATACCTTTGCTGATATAGTACTCTAAGAAGGCTATATCCCAATTGTTGTGCAATTCGGTAGTAAGCAGATTTTTAAGCCTCATAAAAACGCCTCCTAGATCGGATTGGGAATTGGCCACCTCCCAAAAAACATCATCAGTGACTATAGCGTGTGAGTCCCTAAAGTCAAAGATGTCCACCCTGGATACTCAGCAGCTGGATAAATATGCCTATAAACAAGAATATAAACCAAAATAAATCCTGCGCTTAAGTATTATATGCTGGATGACAATATGCAGCTAGCAGACTGGTCCGGTATAACAAAAAAAATTTTATAAATATACTGCAGCGCATAGTCCAACTAAATGATGAAAGGGAAACGATCCACACTGTTAAACTTTAAGGAGAGCAACTGAAGTGCAGCCCATCACCAGTGTCACCACCACACTTGGCTCCTTACCGGAACGCACCGACCTTCTGTTACGGAAGGTCAGTGTATGCCTTGTTACACTCCAGATGTAGCAATCACTGTAGAACACTCAGAAGCTCTCAGCACCTCAAGCAATGCTCCACTGCGTCCCAGTGTAGGCACACAAACTCGATCCCATATGCGAATGAGCGCGATCATGTAATAAAACATAAACAGCGCATAGTGCAGGCGATCATAACAAACATTTATTGTAGATAAAAAATTGTATCCACTCACATTTCAAATGATAAAAACTGCGTCCTAAGTAAAAGTTCCGGCGTCCAACTTCAAAGATGGCGCCCGCTCGTCAGCTTCCTGTTCACATGTGCCGAACGTCGCTTGGCTCCACCCAACGCGTTTCGTCATTAACGTGACGTCATCAGGGGTGTGGTCACCAAGCGGCATCGGCATTTCTATAACCAGGCAAAGAGGAAATTAATTGCGTTCCAAGGAGACCGGTAGTCACACCAGCCGTACCGAAAATCCCCTAACACAAACCAGAGAGCTTAATAGAATATACCTACAGCCCTGCAACAAACAGGGGGAAGAAAAAGTCCACCTGAACTTGGCCATGATAATATAATTAGCCCACTCAAAGAAAAAATTCCTGAGGGATCAGGATGATTATCAGACTAATAAGGTATTCAAGTGGCAATCTAGGATTGCGGGTGAGGAATCCACATCTAATGTCCTGAATACCAATTCTAATACTAGTTCCCATCCTCAGGTTACTCCTAGGGGAAGAACACCCCATAGGGGACAGCTGCAACAGCCTTTAGACCCTTACCCATACCATCAGAATATGAGAGCCCCTAAACCAGGTAGGGGCCGGTCAGGAACTAGGGGACTGTTACCTCAACAGTATCCCCCTTGACCTTATTATTCTGTGGCTTCGCATGATAATAGATACGATGGTTTACAGGATTATGGGGATGACTATGAGGAGAGATATAACACACAGCACCCCAACCGAAATTATGGTAACAATACGGATTCCCATCGGGCTCCCCCTAGGTCACTTCGTTGGGGAGGTGGATGGTATCAGCCAGCTCCTGCTCCCCAGCCAGGTCCAAATTTTCCCAGACCAGTAGGAGGAAACAAAAAGAGGAGCCCGAGGGGGGCGGAGGATCCGCAATAAAAAGGCCCAGGATGTAGAGAGCCCAGGAATTTTTAATCTAAGTCACCATACTCTCTCTGGTGATGAGATACATGTTCTTAATCGTGGTTTGAAGTATGCACCTTCGAGACCCCTGAACAAATTTGAGACGTATATGGGCATCCACAAATTTGACAGGAGTTTGAATATAAAGAGATATTTAACTAGTAACCCGGCTAGATTGATTTCCAGCCAGGGTCAATATAAACATTCAGGCCTTGCCAACGCCTCATTATTCAACCCACCAGGTAATGTGCCATCATCTCTGGCAGTATTTAGAGATATGGTTCTGAAAGACGTAGATGCTATTAAAATTAAGAAAAACTATCCGGACCTTAAATTTGAAAGGGGTCTTAAGTCCTTGAAGGAATGTAATGATATAGTGGTTAGGCCAGCTGATAAGGGAGGGGGTATAGTCGTCCTAGACCGCTCCGCTTATCAGTGTGAAATGGAAAGACTTCTGTCTGACGGCGATACTTATAGGGTGCTGCCTAATAATCCTACTGCCAGGTTTAAGCATGAGTTAAACAAGCTAGTGGATTAAGGTTTTGGGCAAAGTATTATTTCCAAGAAGGAGAAGTCTTTCCTAGTACCGGTAGCACCTAGGCTGCCGGTCATTTATTACTTACCCAAAATCCATAAAAGTATGACCGACCCCCCCTGGAAGGCCCATTGTGAGTGGGGTTGATTCCATCACTTCCAGGGTAGGTCGGTATATTGATACCTTTTTACAACCCCTAGTGACTAAGACTCCGTCTTTTCTTAAAGACACCGCACAGGTTATCAATTTTCTACAGGAGTTTGAATGGAGGAAGGGCATAATTATGGCTACTGCCGATGTGTCCTCCCTATATACCATTATTTCCCATGCCCACGGTATGGAGGCAGTTGAGAAATTTCTCAGGGAGGATGGATCTTTACATTCCAAACAGGTTGGATTTGTCATGTCGCTTCTTGATTACTCCATGAAACATAATTTCTTTTGGTATGGCGGTATTCATTACTTACAGACTAGGGGTGTGGCGATGGGGGCTAAATATGCCCCTAGTATGGCCAATTTGTTCATGGCGAAATGGGAGGAGGACGTCGTCTATAAAGATCGTAGGCCTGAGCTGTTGGTCTGGCTCAGGTATATAGACGACATCCTCCTCCTATGGGAAGGCGATGTGCAATCATTGGACTCCTTCATTTCTGCCTTGAATGTTAATGATAGGGGTATTAAACTCCAGCATGAAGCTAGTGCAACCAAGATTCATTTCTTGGATCTCAATATTGAAGTGATGGATGGTAGACTTGTCACCTCCACGCACTTCAAGGAGACAGACAGAAATGGATTTATTGAGATGGGGAGTTGTCATCACCCCTCTTGGTTAAAGGCCATTCCAAAAGGTCAATTTATCCGACTCCGGAGGAATTGTACTAATTCAGACACATTTAGGGAGGAATCTGTTTCCCTTAAGAGTAAATACATGGAGAAGTGATACAATCCCATTATGATTGACAAAGCCTTTGAGGAAGTGACGAATATGGACAGACAACTTCTCCTAGCCCCTAGACAGAGACCCATTGATAACAAATTCAGTTGCCCTATGATTACCACATTTTCTAACCAGTATCAACACGCTAATCAAATCATTAATAAGCACTGGGGAATATTAAAGAACGATCGAATCCTAGCACCCCTCCTTGCGGAGAGGCCTACTATATTATTTAAGGGTGCAGCCCCTTTGAGGTTGTCAGTTGCACCCAATGTGATCGAGCCTCCTTCTAAAAAAACTATGTTTTTTCAGGATATGAAAGGCTTCTATCCTTGTAGGAGGTGCAAGGTTTGCAAAGTCAATTGTGTTAGGTCCAAATGCACTTCGTTTTCTTCCACTCATGATGCTCAGATTAAGTCTTTTATTTCCTGCAATACCAAAAATGTTGTCTATTTATTAATTTGCCCATGCGGTTTATATTATGTTGTATGTACAGTACGCAGTTTTCAAGTGAGAGTTGGTGAGCATTTGACCAACATCCGGAAGGGTTTCCCTAACCATAGTGTTTCAAAACACTATGATATCCACCATGGTAGAAACCGTTCGGGTACCAAAGTGCTAGCCAGTGATCACTATGTACCAACATGGAGGGGCAATAACATCAGGAGGGAGATATCCAGACGGGAAACCTTCTGGATATATACCCTACGTTCCTATGCCCCCCATGGGCTAAACGTTGAATGGGACGTAAACGCTTTTATAAACAATGCCTAATTGGGGGATAGTGGTTTTTGTTAGATGGATCATAATATGTTTTTAATTTTATAATTTTGATGCTTTTTTGTATTTTATATTGTTTTTTAATTGTGTAAGAACATCTTCATATACGTATTCTGCATATCTGTCAGCCCATATATGGGATTGGCAGTGTTGTACGTTTTTTAAATCATATGTTTGTGAGAGATTCCGGCTTTTAACCACTAGATGGCGCTGCTCTTCCGCTTCCCAGGTCCATGCTGCCGCATTTATTATTATTTTTTATTTTTTATTCAATATATTTAGCTCTGGGACATATATTTTTATTATTGAATGGGCTAATTATATTATCATGGCCAAGTTCAGGTGGACTTTTTCTTCCCCCTGTTTGTTGCAGGGCTGTAGGTATATTCTATTAAGCTCTCTGGTTTGTGTTAGGCGATTTCTGGTACGGCTGGTGTGACTACCGGTCTCCTTGGAACGCAATTCATTTCCTCTTTGCCTGGTTATATAAATGCCGACGCCGCTTGGTGACCACAACCCTGACAACATCACGTTAATGACGAAACGCGTTGGGTGGAGCCAAGCAACGTTCGGCACATGTGACCAGGAAGCTGACGAGCGGGTGCCATCTTTGAAGTTGGACGCCGGAACTTTTACTTAGGACGCAGATTTTATCATTTGAAATGTGAGTGGATCCATTTTTTTTATCTACAATAAATGTTTGTTATGATCGCCTGCACTATGCGCTCTTTATGTTTTATTATATGATCGCGCTCATTCGCATATGGGATCGAGTTTGTGTGCCTACACTGGGACGCAGTGGAGCATTGCTTGAGGTGCTGAGAGCTTCTGAGTGTTCTACAGTGATTGCTACATCTGGAGTGTAACAAGGCATACAATGACCTTCTGTAACAGAAGGTTGGTGCGTTCCGGTAAGGAGCCAAGTGTGGTGGTGACACTGGTGATGGGCTGCACTTCAGTTGCTATCCTTACAGTTTAACCACTTACCTACCGGGCCACTTTTTTACATTTGGTGGTCACAAGCTAAAAACTTTTTTTTGCTAGAGAATTACTCAGAACCCCCAAACATTATATTTTTTTTTCAAACACCCTAGAGAATAAAATGGCGATTGTTTCAATACTTTTTGTCACATGGTATTTGCGCAGCGGTCTTTCAAGCGCGATTTTTTTGGAACAATTTTACTTTTTTGAGTTAAAAAATAAGACAACAGTAAAGTTAGCCCAATTTTTTTGCATATTGTGAACGAGGATGTAAATAGATACCATACATGACACGGTTGAAAATTGCGCGCACTCGCGGAATGGCGACAAAGTCCGTTATTTAAAAAGTTCCATAGGCGACACTTTAAAAAATGTTAACGGTTACCAGGTTATAGTTACAGAGGAGGTCTTTTGCTAGAATTACTGCTCACACTCTGGCGATCGCAGCGATACTGCACATGTGTGGTTTGAACACCGTTTTCATATATGGGCGCGACTTACGTATGCGTTTTCTTTGCTGCGCGAGCTCGCGGGGACGGTGGCGATTTGAATCTTTTTTTTATTTATTTATTTTTAGCACTGTTCCTTTAAAAAAAAAATCTGATCACTTTTATTGCTATCACAAGGAATGTAAACATCCCTTGCCATAGTAATATATGGAGACAGGTACTCTTTTTGGAGGGCCGAGGGATCTAAAAGACCCCCCATCCCTCCTTTGCACTTCACAGTATTCAGATTGCCAAAAACGGCGATTCTGAATACTGTCACTTTTTTAAAATTGGTGCCGTTAGCCGCCGCGTAAACCGGAAGTGATGTTGTGACGTCGCTTCCGGAATTTGCCGAAGAAGACCCGATCGGAGCCGATTACTGCTTCTGTCAGGTCTCCTTCCAGCCGGCAGACGCGCCGGATCGTCGCTCCGGTCTCCCGGTGGGACGGGAGGCCGGAGAAGAGTGGCGGAAGGCGGCGGGAGGGGGTGTCCCCTCCCGCCCCCTGGGGTAACGACCGAGCGGCTCCCGAGCCAGATCGGTCATTACCCCTGGATAGCCGACCGCCAGCTCTAAAAAAATTATACCGGGATATAGCCTGCAGGTGCAGGCTATGTCCCGGGAGAGCCGCTCAAACCCGACCGCTGCCTATTTACGGCGCTGGTCGGGAAGTGGTTAACAGTGTGGATGGTTTCCCTTTCATCATTTAGTTGGACTATGCTCTGCAGTATATTTATTCATTTTTTTGGTTATACCGGACCAGTCTGCTAGCTGCATATTGTCATCCAGCATTCATCGAGGACTTAAGCGCAGGATTTATTTAGGTTTGTAACCCACCAATGATGCAACCCACCACTGCCCAACCCAGAATCACGGTGAAAACAGCTGATTTTACGGCCATTGATTTTTATTCACTGTATTTCCCGGAAGATCTCTATAGATCTATAGTGGACCAAAGCAATTTGTATGCTGAAAAACCAAAACTCAATTGCGCCGTGGAACAAATGTTGTGATGCAGTGCAATAAGTGCTAAATACAAATCACTACATAAATTGAATAAACGTATGATGAAACATCTGTTATGCTGTTAGGGGGCTGCTGTGATCTTAGGCGAACCCGTTTAGTCCATATGTAAACAAAAAACATTCAGCGCCTCCCCATATTCATCAATTTGAAAACAAATTAATGTCCATAAAAGTTCATAACATATAATGCAAATAAGGTGCCTTCCGTGAAGAAGGTGACAGTTGTGCTCATAAAACTGCTTGGTGCATAAGGGTGCAACAAAGGTGCCAGGTGCTCGAACCCCTCTCGTGTCCCCACTCACCCCAAGACGTGGACCTGCTGCTTTGCAGTCAACAGGTCAAACAAGCGAAGGGTTGTTGTAGATGGTTTTACAGCTGGGCACTGGAGAGGTAGGCAACGTAACAATCCCACAGGAATCAAGCCTTTGGGTGCTCAAAAAATAGAAGGACACTCATAGTGTAGACTGTCTAAAAAATACACATTTATTGTGCAGACAAATTCCTACTTACAAAAAGACATAAAATCAAGCGCATTCAGTCTGGATGACACAGCGTGGTGACTAATGGAACCCGCATCCATTCGTCTCCTCCTGGCGGGGGATGTGACGTGGATGGTTGCGACAAGCTGGAAGTGACGTCAACGCGTTTCGCTCCCAAAATTAGAGCGTCATCACGGACGTTGATCTCCAGCCGTCGCGACCATTAAATCCCCGGCGGCTCCACCCACACAGCCCTCCGGGCCACATAGAAACCAAATGTAAAATACTATAATTGACAATATAAAAAATAAAAATAAAATATAATATATAAAAAAAAAAAATTATACAAAAAATTATATAAAATAATTTTTTTTTTTTGAAAATTACACTGCTAGTGCCATTCGACATTCTCATTGTCACCAACAATGCCGGATGTCACCATCATGTGTGATATGTAGAAACTGATCCATCATCAAATTAATTTATATAAAAAGTGACCATATATAATTAAACCATATGAAAAACCTTTTGAACAACCCCTGAAATAATTACAGAAGATATCACCAAAAGCATCCCACGGCCCCCCACAAGTAGTGGATTTGTAAGAGACCATGTTCCTGTACTTATTGGCATCTCTGTACACAAATTTTGTTATTTTATTTTTGTGAGAAATGGGAAGACAGCATAAATAATAAAACCCGAGTGGATTAACCTCACCAGTTGGCCAAAAAACAGTTGATATCTAAATCAATGTTTAAACCCCGAGGCACTAAAGTCCCCATTCTGTGAATCCACTGGGTCTCATTGCATGATATCGCCCTGGTGAGGTTAGTCCCTCTCCAATGATTCTCGATCCTATCGATCCCACAACCCGGAATCACGGTGAAAACAGCTGATTTTACAGCCATTGATTTTTATTCACTGTATTTCTATAGATCTATATAGATCTATAGTGGACCAAAGCAATTTGTATGCTGGTCAATTAATCGCCACTAATCCCCATTTGACACTTGCCAGAGACTGGAAACCAATCACGGTTCCAGAATTTAAGACCTTTCTGGGCCTTTGCTTCCTCATGGGCATAACTAAAAAAACTGAGTTGCTGTCATATTGGTCCACTGACCCAATTCACCCTTAAATACTAGAATCCTAATTGTTTAGGAATAAATGTAGGTGTCACCCACTTAAATCTCTAACATAAGTGCAAAATATTAAAGTGCATTAGTGCTCAGATCATGAAATGATAAATAACATGTATAAACATATAAGCACAAAAATAATACTGCATCAATAGTGGAAAAATATATGTTACAAATCCTATTCAAAGGGTAACTATATATCTGAAAAAACAAGAAAGTAATTGTTGTGCAAGTCCAAAACGGAAAAAGTGAAAACAAAAAATGTAAAATTAGTTATAAGTTAGTTGGTGTTATGGTTGAGAATGGGGACACACAGTCTGATCTTGAGAGATGTAGCATATAAACCATAAATGTTCAACAAACTCCCATTCATATAAGAATAAAGTAAAAACTAGGTAGATAGTGAGATGAAGGGAGACTCATGTGGTACAATCCGTCACCTTCTGAATAAAGCGCTTACCAGAACTGGCATGTAATCAAGCCTGTGTATGGCAGTAAACTCCGGACCCCAGGGAAGGAAGGAATTGAACCATCACACTATCCCGAAACGTCACACCATCCAGAAGGCATCAAGGGACTGGAAGTATCACTTGCACGATATTCTTGGTGTAGACAGATGTTCCCACAAAGATCCAGTACTTCCCTGATATATTAATCCCATTAGGGGGTCTCCTTCATCACTCCATTGTGCTTATACGTTTATACATGTTATTTATCATTTCATGATCTGAGCACTAATGCGCTTTAATATTTTGCACTTATGTTAGAGATTTAAGTGGGTGACACCTACATTCATTCCTAAACAATTAGGATTCTAGCATTTAAGGTTGAGCGCCGTACCTTTCGTGTTTTTATTCTTATTAACGACTCGTTAAGTCGTAGTTTGGCAGCTCACCCCTTCTTGTAGTACAGCCTTAGTGCAGTATTTCCTTACCTTTAACCAATTCACCATATGCCCGTGTTCTCTGCTTGCACGTCCAGGGCACGATATGAGCAGATTTTGCGGTTCATGCACTTCAGTGACAATGAACTCAGTCATCCACGGGGTGACCCTGAATTTGACTGGCTCTACAAAATTCGGCCCCTCATAAACCACTTCAACCAGAAGTTTGCTGCACTTTTTATTCCCAACAAAGCTGTGTGCGTGGACAAGTCCCTGGTTAAATTTTCTGTCTTTAAAGCAGTACGTCCCCAGCAAGCGTGCCAGATACGGGGTCAATCTGCATAAGCTCTGTGACAGGGCCACAGGCTATACACATAGTTTCATGGTTTATGAGGGCAAAGATAGTCACGTAGAGCCGGAAGGATGCCCAGACTACATAGGGAGAGCTGCCAAGATTGTGTGGAGCTTGGTGTCACCCTTATTCGGAAAGGGGTACCACTTGTGTGTGGACATTGGCGCATGTGGCATCGTGCGACCTAATCGCCAGGGCTTCCCCCAATGGCTGGTAGAATCCCGTCTTAGTCGGGGGGGAGAGAGCCTGCTTGAAGTGTAATAATTTGCTTGTGATGAAGTGCAGGGACAATCGGAATGTTTTTGTTCTGACCTCCCTTCATGCAGATACGACTGTCCAAATTTCTACGGCGACTGGTGTTGTGGAGAAACCCCTCTGTGTCCACAAATATAACCTAAATATGGGAGGGGTGGACCTCAATGACCAGTTACTGGTGCTGTACCTAATCACCCGTAAAGCTAGACGCTGGTACAAAAAAGTGTCCATAAACCTTTTCCTGCAAGGGAGGCGTGTCCTCCGTGGTACCCCAGGACACAGAGCACCCCAAAAGAGATGTCGTGTCTGCAGACGACGCGGATACAGGCGTGACACCCACAGTTATTGTTCCAGGCAAAGTGTATACTAGCCGCATAGAAGCCATATCATTGTTATAAAATCATCTCCAATACAACTTGGAGATGATTTTTTAACAATAACATGGCTCTATGCGGCTAGAATACACTTTGCCTATAGAACTTGGAGATGATTTTATAACAATAAAATTGCTCTATGCGGCTGGAAGACACTTTGCCTATAGAACTTGGAGATGATTTTATAACAATAATATGGCTCTATGCGGCTAGAATACACTTTGCCTATAGAACTTGGAGATGATTTTATAACAATAATATGGCTCTATGCGGATAGAATACACTTTGCCTATACAACTTGGAGATGATTTTAGAACAATAATCCTCCCCTTAAAGCAACAGCTGGAACCTTTCCCTGTACAACTTGGAGATGATTTTAGAACAATAATCTTTCCCTTAAAGCAACAGACTCTACCTAGTCCAGTCAGATCGCTCTGTGCAGCAGGATGAGGCCTGAAATCTGTCCCTCAAAGCAGCAGTACTAGTATCGCTCCCTAGTCCACAATCAGATCGTTCAGTAATGCAGGATGAGATGTTCTATAATATCTGCAATCTGTCCCTCACAGAGCCAGCAGCATCCTCTCCCTAAACTATCCTGAGAGCATATGACATGCAGCACGGTGACTCCAGCCCCATATAGAGGCTGGGTCACATGGTGCACTGGCCAATCACAGCCATGCCATTAGTAGGCATGGCTGTGATGGCTTGTAAGGGAAAACCAGTGAAACACTTGTTGATTGGCTGCCCTTGGCAACTATTCAACATGTGTAATAAAATACCAGAACCCCAGACCCAAACCCAGACTTTTTTTGAAAAGTTCGGGTTCGGGTCCGGGTGCCGGACACCCCAAAGTTCGGTATGGACCCGAACTTTACAGTCTGGGCTCGCTCAACTCTACTTACCTGTAATGTTTTATTGTTAATGTTGTTTATTCCTTTTCAGGTACGCTACTCAGCTGCAGCACTGATTTATTAATGGTGACAGCAAAATCGTTTGCTCACACCATTCATAAAGCAGCGACTCCAGCGCTGTTGGCAGTGATTTCACCACCACAGTTAAAAAAAGAGCAAATATACCGGAGCATAGGGGCAGTGGGTGGAAATAGGGGCGGATTGCCCCTATGCTCCTATTGCCCCTATTTTTTTTAAAGTGGCTATGCCCATCATTAGAAGTGAGAGGATGAAGGGAGGTTTTCTAATGGTGGGCATACCCACCGATTGATTCTTTTTTTTCATGAAAAAAAGAACATTACAATTTATGCCCAACAAAGACCAGCGACATACTAGTATGTTGCTGGTCTTCTCAGGCTCTCCTGTCCCACCGGGGAATGTGAGAATGCAGCTGGTGGTTCCGCCAGCTGACCATAGAGCTGATTGAAGACTAGAATGGCTCCAATCATCTCCATGGCCTAAGAAACCGGAGGCTAGGAGCATTTTGTGACTTTGGTTTCGCCAGATATAAAAAGCGCCATTGGGAAATTGGGGAAGCATCTTATCACACCAATTTTGATGTGGTCAGGTGCTATAAGGGCTGGGGAAAGATCTAGAGTTTAGTAGACCACAAATTAAAAAAAAAAAATATGCGACAATACCTATTTTTATCATAGGGGATATTTAAAATCCCTGTGATAAAAATGAAAATGATAAAAAAATAGATGAATGGGACAATGTAAAAAAATAAATAAATAAAAAGCAAAATGAATAATTAAAAAAAGAATGCACCCCTGCCCCCCCGTGCACGCGCGCAAAGGTGGAAGCAAGCGTCAGTCTCGTGTCATGTGTAAACAACAATTTCACCATGCATGTGAGGTATCACCGCGAACGTCAGATCGAGGGCAGTAATTCTAGCAGTAGACCTCCTCTGCAGATTTAAAGTGGTAACCGGTAAAGGCTTTTAAAGGCTTTTAAAATGTATTTAGTTTGTCGCCGCTTTGCGGGTGTGCGTCATTTTTACAGCATGTCATGTTTGGTGTATATGCACTCGGCATGAGATCAAGTTTTATATTTCACCAAATATTTGGGCAAAATAGTGTGTTGTTGTGCATTAAAATTCAAAAAAGTGTTTTTGTTCCCCAAAACTTGCGTATGAAAAATTGATGCGCAAACAATTTCTGAAAAAAAATGTAACACCCACTATTTTAATCTGTAGGGCCTCTGCTTTAAAAATTATATAATGTTTGGGGGTTCAAAGTAATTTTCTAGCACAAAAAAAAAAATTTTCATGTAAACAAAAAGTGTCAGAAAATACTTTTTGGTTCAAGTGGTTAGAAGAGTGGGTGATGTTGGGCATAAAATGCCAGGACAGTTCAAACCCCCTCAAATAACACAGTTTTGGAAAGTAGACACTCCAAGCTATTTTCTGAGAGGCATGTTGAAGCTATGGAATATTTTATTTGTTTGTCATAAGTGATTGAAAAATGGCAAAAAAAAAAAAAAATTACACAAAGTTGTCATTGAAATTATATATTGCTCACACATGCCATGGGTATGTGTGGAATTACACCCCAAAATACATTCTGCTGCTTCTCCTTAGTACGGGGATACCCCATGTGTGAGACTTTTTGTGAGTCTATCTGTGTACAGGACCCCGGAAACCAATCACCTCCTTCAGGATTTCTAAGGGTGAAAATGTATGCCTTCACTCCTTACTACAGTATATCCAGGTTTCAGAGGCCATGAAATGCCCAGACAGCAATAAAAAAAACCAAATGACCCCATTTTGGAAAGTAGACACCCAAATCTATCTGCTGAGAGGCATGTTGAGTCCATGGAATATTTTATATTTTGCCACAAGTTTCCGGGAAATTACAACTTTTATTTATTTATTTATTTATTTTTTTACACAAAGTTGTCACTGAAATGATATATTTCTCACACATGCCATGTATATATGTGGAATTACACCCCAAAATACATTCTGCTGCTTCTCCTGAGTATGGGAATACTACATGTGTGAGACTTTTTGGGAGCCTATCTGCGTACAGGACCCCGAAAAGCAATCACCGCCTTCAGGCTTTCTAACGGCATAAAATGGTGATTTTACTCCTCAGTACCTATTACGTTTTTGGAGGCCCTGATATGTCAAGGTAGCACAAAACCCCCCCAAATGACCCCATTTTGGAAAGTAGACACCCCAAGGTATTTGCTAAGAGGCATGGTGCATATTTTACAGCTCTCATTTGTTTTGGAAAATGGAGAAATAAACAGATTTTTTTTTTTTTTTTTACTTTTTTCAAATTTCAAAACATTGTGACAAAATGTGAGATCTGCAAAATACTTCTCAGCAAATAGCTTGGAGTGTCTACTTTCCGAAATGGGGTCATTTGGGGGGGGGTTGTGCTATCTGGGCATTCCATGGCCGGTACCTTACGGGTCTATCGTGTTGGGGGGGGGTTT
>BLSH010001568.1:7204-26959 GCA_018402905.1 Glandirana rugosa
GACTCCCCCCTAAATTTCCCCGACTAGACCCCAGACTCCCCTTAAGTTTCCCCGAATAGACCCCAGATTCCCTTTTAAATTTCCCCCAGATCAGACCCTTTAAATCCCCCCTCAGACCCTAGATCAGCTCCTTTAAATCCCCCCTCAGACCCCAGATCAGACCCTTTAAATTACCCCTCAGACCCCAGATCAGACCCTTTAAATCCCCCCTCAGACCCCAGATCAGCCCCTCTTCAGACCTCATATCAGCACCCTCCCTTCCCCCCTCCTTTGTCAGTTGGGGGGAGAGGTCTCGGCATCCTGGGTGGGTGCCAATTTGGTCCAAGCTCTGATAACGGTGAAGGGTGTTGGAGCGAGCAGGGAGTCAGTGGCCATGTTTGGGCAGTGATGTCATCACTATCCCTGCCCCTTTGGTTATGCAGCTGGGAATTCCCACCCATGTAAGTCTATGTGCCAATGATGTTGGCGGTTGCTAGGGATGCGGCAGGCGCCAGCACACATTGCTTCCTTAGGAACCATTGTCCTATGTAGAAGCAGTAGAAATACCAGTTCTATATATGATGTTCGGCTCCCACCAAGCAGGGGGGGCTGAATGAACAAAACCAGCAAAAAATCAGTCTCTTGGCTCATCCCTACTGGTGATCTTCCGGGAACACGCTTCCTGTCCTAGGGTGACAACGCTCACTCTTCTACTGTATTTATGGAGGGAGCCATAGTTGTCACCCAAACTGGACTTCAAACATAAGCCAAAAGAATACAAAAAATACGGGGCTAAATTCTCACCTGGGCGTTTTGAATCGCAGGCAGATTTGCCGCGATTCTGCCTGTGATTTCAAAATGCCCAGATATGAATGACAAATCACACAACTCACATTTGAGATGCCATTCATTTGAATGGCACCTAAAAATGTGGTGCGGTTCTGCCGCCATTGTCCCACGATAAATCATGCTGCAATCGCAGCAACCACTGGCCAGGGTTGTCGGGAAGAGGCCCTTGTCCCCATCAAAATGGGGACAAGGTGCTTTGGGGGGGAACTCCAAACCGCCCTCCCCATGTTGAGGGCATGTGGCCTGGTATGGTTCGGAGGGGGGGGGGGCGCTCGCTCGTCCCCCCCCCTCCATCCTGACCTCCAGGCTGCATGCTTGGATAAGGGTCAGGTATAGATTTTGGGGGGTATTTGGATTTTGGGCACCCGAAGGGCCTGGTATGGACTGGGGGGGGGGGGGGTCCTACGCTGTTTTTTTTCAATGACCGGGAGTCGGCAATACATTACAGCCACGAGCAAATTTAAAATTACTTTTTTCCTTTAGAAATGTCATTATTGCTCTGGAACTGTTCTAAACATCACAAAGATGCACCACTTTACAGGCAGAATAAGGGGACCCCCCAGGCACGATATTTAAAGGAATATTTCATTTTTATTTTTTTTATTTCACCTTAAGCATTATTAACCACTAAAGGACGGGAAGGATTTCCCATGTTAGGACCAGAGCACTTTGTGCTGTGTCGCTTTAACTGACAATTGCGCGGTCGTGCGACGTTGTACCCAAACTAAATTTGCATCCTTTTTTCCCCACAAATAGAGCTGTCTTTTGGTGGTATTTGATCGCCTCTGCGTCATTTCTGATCACCGCTATAAACAAAAGAAGAGCGACGATTTTGCAAAAAAAAAACAATATTTCTTACTTTTTGCTAAAATACAAATCTAAAAAAATATATAATAAAACAAATTTATTCAACGGTTTTGGCCGATTTATATTCTTCCTTATATTTGTGGTTAAAAAAAATTGCAATCGGTCTTTATTGATTGGTTTGCCGCGTTTACAAACCATGAGAATTAATTTCTGGCGTTTTTACAAATTTTATATTTTTTTTTTACTAGTAATGGTGGCGATCTGCAATTTTTATCGGGACTGTGATATTGCGGCGGACATGTCGGACATTTTTGACACTTTTTTGGGACCAATGACATTTATACAGCAATCAGAAATTTAAATATCCTCTGATTACTGTATAAATATCATTGGAAGTGAAGGGGTTAACCTGCAGGGCACAGTGAAGGGGGTAACTGTGTTCCCTGGGCGTGTTCTAACTGTGAGGGGGCTGGGCTGGCAGGGGCACCAGAGATCTAACTGATCCCAGTGACAGGGATCAGTAGATCTCTTACATGCCCACTGACAGAGTGGTGGTTCCCCGTCCTGGCTCTGTCACAGGGTATCACGTGTCGCCGGCGGTCCACCCGACCCGCGGCCCCGCTCAGGGAGCATGCAGTGGGCACGAGCTCGCCCCCTAGCCGAACTCTTTGCCTGTTGGCGGTGTTCTGGTGCGAATCGAACCGGGTGGGTGCTTGGCCCATCCCTATTCAGTAGCTTCTTTTGGGGCGACATGCTTCACAATGCGGTTTGCCTTGGAGAATGGCGGCAGAACCACACGTGTTTTTAGGTGCCATTCAAATGAATAGCATCTGAAATGTGCGTTGTGCGATTTGTCATTCACACCTGGGCGTTTTTAGAAATTGCGGGCAGAATCGCGGCAAATCTGCACGCAATTCAGAACGCCCAGGTGTAATAGCGGCCAGAAAGAGTTCAAAATACTTGCAAAATATTGGTTGTATAAAACAGCCAAGGTATTTAGGGGGCGCCGGATGCTGATGATAGAAATTTCTGGCGGGCCAGATGGTCCCCAAAGTCTCTATGATCGTTCGGAGGCCGAGTGCGATTTTATGAGGTCACGCCCTGCCTCTGCATTTGAAAAAAATGCCGCCGCCTCAGCTGGGAAGCCGAGATCTTTTTTTTTTTTTTTTATTTCAGGCTTCCCAGCCTAGAGGCGAGATCTGGGGACTTATAGACCCCAGATCCCTCCATAAAGAGGACCTGTCATGCCATATTACAAGGGATGTTTACATTCCCTGTAATAGGAATAAAAAGTGATCAAGAAAAAAAAAGTAAACTGAAAGCATCAAAATAGAAAAATAAAAGTAAAATTAACAATAAAAAATGTTTTAAAATTTAAATCGCCCCCGTCCCCGCGTGCTCGCTCGCAGAAATGATTGCATATGTAAACGGCGTTCAAACCACGCATGTGAGGTATCGCCGTGAACGTTAGAGCGAGAGCAATAATTCTAGCCCTTGACCTCCTCTGTAACTCTAAACGTAACCTGTAAAACATTTGAAAACATTGCCTATAAGGATTTTGAAGTATCAAAGTTTGGTGCCATTCCACGAGTGTGCACAATTGTAAAGCGTGACATGTTAGGTATTTATTTACTCAGCGTAACGTCATCTTTCACATCGTGTAAAAAAATTGGGCTAACTTTACTGTTTTTTTTATGCATGAATGCGTTTGAAAAATGGCTACGTAAATACCATGCGAGATAAAAAGTTGCAACGACCGCCATTTTATTCCCTAGGGTCTCTTCTAAAAAAAACATATATAATGTTTGGGGGTTCTGAGTAATTTTCTAGCAAAAAATTATGATTTTTTACATGTAGGAGAGCAGGGCTGGCCCAAAACATTGTGCTGCCTGGGTCCAAGAATGAAATGCTGACCTGCCCCCCCCCAAAAAAAACAAAAATCACCAAAAGGCAGCCACATCCGTTATTTTATATCATGATTTTTTTTTTTTTAATCAAAAAACCGACTTTATTGGAAATAAAAGCTGCAGGTCATACAATAAAAAGAGAAGCGGAGAGTGGAGTACAACCAACATTAGCATCACATTACTGAGCAGTACATGGCATATCATTTTATTTATTTATTTATTTCAGGTACTTATATAGCGCCGTCAATTTACGCAGCGCTTTACATATACATTGTACATTCACATCAGTCCCTACCCTCAAGGAGCTTACAATCTAAGGTCCCTAACTCACATTCATACATATACTAGGGTCAATGTAGACAGGATCTAATTAACCTCACAGCATGTCTTTGGAGTGTGGGAGGAAACCGGAGTACCCGGAGGAAACCCACGCAGGCACAGGGAGAACATGCAAACTCCAGGCAGGTAGTGTCGTGATCGGGATTCGAACCAGCGACCCTTTTACTGCTAGGCGAAAGTGCTACCCACTACACCACTGTGCTGCCATTCAGCATTATACAGTATTAGGTCCCTGTGTCTAGGCCCTCAGTCATTAGAGCAAGTGTCTGAGCTGGACAGCCATCTATCCCACACTTTATGGTACTTTAGAGGACACCCCCTATGTTCGTATATAAGTTTTTTGTATGGGAGGGCTACGTTAATCTCTCTCACCCAGTCACTCATCTTAGGGGGGACTTGTTGCATCCAGATCTTGGCAATAATTTTCCTAGCGGTGAAAAGAGTTTCCCTTAGAAACGTAGCTGCAAATTTATCAGTGTCAACGTCCGGTAGCAGGCCCAGTAGGCATAATTTGGGGTCCAAGGTCACCGGGGAACCCATTTCATCATGCAAAAAGCGGGTAATTTGAATCCAGAAGGGTTGAACCCGAGGGCACAACCATAGCATATGATAGAGTGTGCCTGTTTCAAGATCACATCGAGGGCAATTCGGGCTTTTATGGTTGGAACCTAGCCAGCCTTGGAGGGGTAAGGTATGACCTATGCAGTATGTAGAATTGTGTTAAGCGGTCTGGGAGCTTTGGAGATACAAGAGCAACCCCATCCATCATTTCCTCCCATTCCTCATCCTCCAACCTCCTCAGATCTGCCTCCCACCTTACCTTTGTATCATATGCCAGTGCAGTGACGTTAGGAGTACGGACGGCCACATATAGATTGGAAATAAGTTTAGTAGGGTCTTCCCCGGTGAGAATGGTGATCACGTCCGAGGTGTATAACTGAGGGTGATGTGCAGGGAACTGGGTGGCAATGGCGTGTCTTAATTGAAGGTACCTAAAGAGGGAACTATTGGGCAGAATGAATTCTGATTTTAAATCCTGAAAGGTTTTGGGGCCTGTTGAAGTTAAAACCTGGTGCAAATAGAGAATTCCCCAAGTAAGCAGTTCTGGTAAATCTCTATTGAACCAGAGGGGTGTGTGTGAGTGGTGCAGTGGGCATTTCGTGAGCTTGGCGACACGGCTCCAGACATATTGGCCATGAGAGACCATGTCTGCCTTAGGGCCTGTCCCTGAGAGACGAGTTGTATGTCTAAGTGATTCCTGTAAGGGGGTGTATGCTGGATGATTCGGCTTCCGGGAAACCAAGGCCTGGTACCTACCCAAGTCTGATTTCGAAAGGTAGAATATATGCGAGGACTGGGCAGCCAGATAATACGCCCGGAAGTCGGGAAGGGCACAACCACCCATATTAGTGGGATTCTTGAGAACCTGCCAGGAGAGTTTATGTCTGGACGGGCCCCAGACAAAAGGGATGAGGATGGCATCGATAGTCTTAAAAAGTTTGGAGAGTACCGGGTGGGGCGCATGCCAAAGCATGTAGAGAATCTTGGGTAATATAATCATCTTAATGAGGTTTATACGGCCACACACACCTATCGGGAGTCTGGCCCAGATTTGGGTTTTCGCCTTGAGCAGATTAAATAAAGGTTCCAGATTAAGTGTATTATATTCCGAAAGGGATCTTGTGACCATTACCCCTAAGTATTTGAGAGCAGAGACTCGACGTAGTGGGAAAGTGGTAGTTTGACACGACGGGGGGAAATGATCAAGCGGTAATATAAGAGATTTGTCCCAATTTATCTTCAGGCCAGAGTGGAATCCCATGGTCTCAATAGTGTACAAGGCCTGCGCCAGGGAACCCTGGGAATCCGCTAAGTAGAGAACCATGTCATCCGCATATAGCCCTACTTTTTCCTCAAATTTCCCAACCGACAGGCCTCTAATGTTACTGTTGGCTCTCAGCACCGAAGCCAGGGGCTCCACGGCTAATGCATATAACAAGGGGGATAGGGGGCATCCCTGTCGGGTTCCCCGGCTAAGTGGGAAACTATCTGACTGCCATCCATTGACAAGTACCCTGGCTCTAGGGGATTGATACAATAACTGTACCCATTTAATAAAATTAGGGCCGAACCCAAAATGACGCAGACAAGCCCACAGGAACTCCCAATCCACAGAGTCAAACGCCTTAGCGGCGTCTAATGCCACTATCGACCTAGTCCCAACATTATCATGTGCAGCCTGGATGTTCTGGAACAGGCGCCTGATATTCATCGCAGTATTTTTGCCAGACAGAATCACCTGGTTCAGGCGGAGGGCGAGCACTTTGGCCAAGATCTTCACGTCCACCTGAAGCAGGGAAATCGGCCGATATGACTCCGGGGAGTGGGGATCTTTGCCCGGCTTTGGGAGCACAACAATCCTAGCCTCGGCGGAGCGGTCTGGGGGGGAGTTGTCATCATGACACACAAAACTGCTGGAAAAAAGAGAAGGAGAGGCGGCCGTGGTTCAATTTGCTGCCCCTCTCAAAGTGCTGCCTGGGTCCAATGGTAGGGCCGGCCCTGTAGCAGAGAAGTGGCCTGGGTAGACAAGTAGTTAAAAGTGCATCAGTTGATAAAAAAATCAAATATTAGAATCGTGTAGCAAAAAACATTGTTGGGATGAAAGGATCACATAAAGTGGAATAATACGTAAAACAATAACATAATAAATATATAATAGTTGGTGTAAAATGAACAGCAGGTAAACATTCATCCATAGCACAAAGTGTCCAGAAGCAATTAAAGAAAGATCTGTGGAGCTTGTAAGCCGCCGTTCTCTTTCATCCCGTTGGTCCTCTCTACATTCCTATGGGTGGAGGTGCTCTGGGGTACCGCATGTTTGTGCGCCGCCTCATCAGAGCCGATTTGATGCCTCTCATCCACGGACTGCACAACGTTTTTAGTCTCAGCGTCTCTTTAATCCGTCCTTCTGGGTTTCAAACATGTCTGCCTTTGTTCATCCCCATTACGCGGGGGGACGGGGGGATTAGTAGTTTACAGAAGGAAGATCAAACACATAAGGGTTGATTTGCTGAGACTGGAGAGTGCGATTTGGTGCAGCTGTGCATGGGAGCCAAATCCACCCCATGGTAGTAAATCAGCCCCTTATTTGTGCTTTCAGTTCATCTTACAGGAATTGACAAGGACACTGTATTTCTGGCAGGATCAACAAGTATTTCCAGCAGCTCAGCTCCTGCAGCCTTCTGTGATGTGTGACAAGGTCCAGTGCCAGGACAAGGTCATCCAGCTCCTAGGGCAAAGATGCCAAACTGCCCCCCTTCCATTAGGTGCAAGCTTAGGTCATCCTACGTCCATCCACTTGTCTATAGGAAGTCTTTTATTAAGAGTGGAGTCATCACAAGAACTGAACTGGCCCTCTACTACTCTCCTCACTGCACTCTGCGCTTGGATGACAGGAGTAGTGACTGTCACTACTCCTGTCAGGCGTATAGTTATAATGGTGGCAGCTTTTTTCAGCAGGAACGTGAGGGAACGCAGTTCTGGCACCTCCAGCACTCAATGTATGTAATGGCAAGGTGTGCTGGGGTGTGTTCATGGGAGTCCGCAGAACTTTTTTTTTTTGGGTGGGCATCATTTTTATGTCACCCATGCTCTGCCCCTTTTTGACAATATCACGAAGGGGAGGGGCTTAGTCATTATCACATAAAGCGCAGGCATGCAAAGGTTTGAGAAACCTCACTGTGCCCATCATATGCAGCCTCACTGTGCCCATCCATTGCAGCGTCACTGTGCCCATCAATTGCAGCCTCACTGTGCCCATCAAATGCAGCATCACTGTGCCCATCAAATTCAGCCTCACTGTGCCCATCAAATTCAGCCTCACTGTGCCAATAAAACGCAACCTCACTGTGCCCATCAAATGCAGCCTCACTGTGCCCATCAAATGCAGCCTGACTGTGCCCATCAAATGCAGCATCACTGTGCACATTAATTGAAGCGTCACTGTGCCCATCATATGCAGCCTCACTGTGCCAATCAAACGCAACCTCACTGTGCCCATCAAATGCAGCCTCACTGTGCCCATCAAATGCAGCCTCACTGTGCCCATCAAATGCAGCATCACTGTGCACATCAATTACAGCGTCACTGTGCCCATCACATGCAGCCTCACTGTGCCGGTCAAATGCAGCCTCACTGTGCCCATCAAATGCGGTCTGTGCAGTACGGAGGGTGTACAGTATGTGTATATAGTAGGGGCGGATGGTATTAGTATACACAGGAAGGAAAGTGGGTGTATATAGCTGTATACAGGACAGAGGATGATGTATATCTGCAGTCAGGTGATGATGGAGGAAGGTCTCTATATACAGGAAGGAAGGTGGTGTATACTGCTATATATACACCCACCTTCCTTCCTGTATATACTAATACCATCCACCCCTACTATATACACATATTGTACACCCTCCGTACAGCACATTTGACGGGCATCATCATCGGTCCTGTATACAGCTATATACACCCACCTTCCTTCCTATATATAGAGACCCTCCCCCGTCATCACTGGCTGCAAATATACATCATCGGTCCTGTATACAGCTATATACACCCACCTTCCTTCCTGTATACAGTACATATGATGTACAGGGTGGGCCATTTATATGGATACACCTTAATAAAATGGGAATGGTTGGTGATATTAACTTCCTGTTTGTGGCACATTAGTATATGTGAGGGGGGAAACTTTTCAAGATGGGTGGTGACCATGGCGGCCATTTTGAAGTCGGACATTTTGAATCCAACTTTTGTTTTTTTCAATAGGAAGAGGGTTATGTGACACATCAAACTTATTGGGAATTTGACAAGAAAAACAATGGTGCGCTTGGTTTTAACGTAACTTTATTCTTTCATGAGTTATTTACAAGTTTCTGACCACTTATAAAATGTGTTCAATGTGCTGCCCATTGTGTTGGATTGTCAATGCAACCCTCTTCTCCCACTCTTCACACACTGATAGCAACACCGCAGGAGAAATGCTAGCACAGGCTTCCAGTATCCGTAGTTTCAGGTGCTGCACATCTCGTATCTTCACAGCATAGACAATCGCCTTCAGATGACCCCAAAGATAAAAGTCTAAGGGGGTCAGATCGGGAGACCTTGGGGGCCATTCAACTGGCCCACGACGACCAATCCACTTTCCAGGAAACTGTTCATCTAGGAATGCTCGGACCTGACACCCATAATGTGGTGGTGCACCATCTTGCTGGAAAAACTCAGGGAACGTGGCAGCTTCAGTGCATAAAGAGGGAAACGCATCATCATGAATGGGAAACACATCATCAGGAGACCTTGGGGGCCATTAATGCAGAGATGATGGTACCACCCAGGGCTTTTCTCACCCACCCCCTACCCGCCTCCCAGTAGCGCCTCTTTTAGAGAATATAGAGCCAAGTTTGTGGGGCTAAGTAGTTTGAATGGAATTTGTTAATAACAAGAAATGCATCCCCAACAGCAACAATAGATTCTCCCAAAAACAATAGACCCCACAACAAAATACCTCCCCAGGAGCAACAGCAGATCTCCCAGCAGTCAGCAGCAATAGACTCTCAAACTGCCAGCAACAACAGACCCCTCCGTCAACAGTAGATCTCTTCAAGAAACAATTGACCCCTCAGAAACTATAGATCCCCAGCCAGCAACAATAGACTGCTATGCAAAAATAGATCCCCTCCAGGAACAATAGATCCTCAGCAGCCAGTATTAAAGCAGAGGTCCACCCTAAAGTGGAACTTCCACTCATCAGATCCCCCCCCCCCCAGATGTCAGATTTGGCACCTTTTGGTGGGGGGGGGGGGATACCTGTATTGACAGGTATCGTGTCACCACAGACTCAGAAAGGGGGAGTTCCTGCACCTATTCTCTGTGAAAAGAAGCCCTGGGTGGCACCATCATCTCTGCAGTATACATCTGCGCCCAGGGCAGCTGACCCTCCTGCCCATCCCTTGTCCTAGCCCTGCATGTGTCCTAAGAAGCTGGGCAGTGGAGAATGGCTGCATCACCCTTGCCTAGATGAGGAACAAGAATGCTAAATCATGAGGAATACAACAAATATAGAAGGCAATTATGTTGGGGGGGGGAGGAAAAGAGACTTTGTTCCGAATGTACTTGATGACAACCCCAGATCGGTTCGCAGATCGCAGTGCAAACTGTCAAATGGTGCAGGGATCGGATCGCATGGGTGCGCACCAAAAAAAGGGTCCTGCGCCATTTTGGTGCGCATGCGATGCAATTTCAGCCACATATTTTTTCACAGACATCGCATGTGATCTGCACAGAAATGCGGTGAGAATCACATGCGATGCGCACCCCTCCTGGGTAAGAATAACATAGTAAAGATTGCAGTAATATATCTATCAATATATCAGGGTGGAGCAGACCAAATCTTCATCATCAAAGGCAATGGCTGGATAAGCGCATTGTATAAGTGAATCCTGCATATGATTGTATCTCACAGCCGCAGATATAAATATTTATCATATCCCAGATAGCAATTTTGCGTGGCAAGTCTCTAGCAAGAGCAAAGTTGCAGTGGTGAGTCTACAGCAAGAGCTCTGCAAATCTACAGAATGAAAATTCAGCCACAGTGACCCTTGGTGGTGGGAGGACTATTGCACAACATAACTGAGCCAGAACTTGCAGAATGTTTGCAAAGAAAAGCTGCAATTGTGCAACAAACTTGTGAAGTCGAATCGCCCCTGTGTGAATGCAGCCTAAGGCCTCTCCCATTCACTTCAATGGGATTTCAAATGTCAAGCGTCTTGGGGCAACTTGAGGCCACTCAAGTCGGAGCGCAAGTCTCCCCTGTGTGAATGGGCAATTAATGAACACTACTGAGGTTCCTGTACTACTTGCAGGCGACTTCTAGCCGACTTGTACCCATAGAAATGAATAGAAGTCGCCTCCAAGTCAGATCCCCCATCTATATTGAAGCGACTTTGTAGTGAAAAGAATGGAATTTATTTGGGGCAGCCCCCTCCCTCCCTGATAACTGATACAATGTAATAATATAACTGATACAATGTAATAATATAACTGATACAATGTAATAATATAACTGATACAATGTAATAATATAACTGATACAAAGTAACTCACAAATGACCTACTAACCGCTAAAACCAACGGACACTCCTCTGTACTCCTACTCCTGGACCTTTGGGCTGCCTTTGATACTGTCGACCACCCCCTCCTCCTCAAAAAACTTTACTCCCTTGGTCTCCGTGACCGCGCTCTTCAGTGTCGCTCGTCCCACCTATCCCATCGCACCTTCAGTGTCACCTACAATTCTACCTCCTCCTCTCCTCTTCCTTTCTCTGTCAGGGTCCCCCAAGGTTCTGTTCTTGGACCGCTCTTATTTTCTATCTACACCTCTTCCCTGGGTCAGCTGATAGCCTCCCACGGCTTTCAATATCATTTCTACGCTGACGATACTCAAATCTACCTCTCCACCCCCCCCCCCCAACTCACTCCATCAGTCTCCTCACTCATCACTAACTTATTAACAGACAATCTGCCTGGATGTCCCACCACTTTCTCAAACTCAACTTGTCCAAAACTGAACTCCCAATATTTCCTCCCCCAAATGCCATTTCCCCCGACTTCACTGTCAAGTGCAATGGCACAACCATCCACCCATCCCCACATGTCAGGGTGCTTGGTGTCATCCTGGACTCTGAACTCTCCTTTTGGCCCCACATCCAATCACTTTCTAAGGCTTGCCACCTCAATATCCGCAACATCTCTAAAATACGTCCCTTCCTAACCAATGAAACCACAAAGCTCCTGATTCACTCCCTGGTCATCTCTCGCCTCGACTACTGCAACTCCCTCCTCACTGGTCTACCTTTAAATAGACTATCCCCCCTCCAGTCCATCATGAATGCCGCCACCAGGCTCATCCACCTTACAAACCGTTCAACGTCTGCCACCCCTCTCTGACAATCCTACCATTGGCTGCCACTCGCCCAATGAATTAAATTCAAAATACTAACAATCAGCTACAAAGCCACCCACAACTCTGCTCCCAGCTACATCAGCAACCTGGTCTCAAAATACCAACCTAACCGTCCTCTTCGCTCCTCCCAAGACCTCCTGCTCTCCAGCTCCCTCATCACCTCCTCCCATACTCGCCTCCAAGACTTCTCCCGAGCCTCTCCCATCCTCTGGAACTCCCTACCCCAATCTGTCAGACTGTCCCCAAATCTATCCACCTTCAGGCGATCCCTGAAAACTTTTCTCTTCAGGGAAGCCCTATCCTGCCTCCTCCTAACAACTGCACTTTTTTATTCTCAATCAGCTCATCCCCCGCAGTTATTTCCCTCTCGTATCATTTAACCCTCCCTCTTAGATTGTAAGCTCTAAGGAGCAGGGCCCTCTGATTCCTCCTGTATTGAATTGTATTGTAATTGTACTGTCTGCCCTAATATTGTAAAGCGCTGCGCAAACTGTCGGCGCTATATAAATCCTCTATAATAATAATAATAAAAAAAAATAATAATAATATAACTGATACAATGTAATAACCTAAGTGATGCAATGTATTAATATAAATAAAACAATGTATTTCCATAACTGACACAATGTATTGTTATCAACTTCAGCTCCGGAAGAGCACTGCACTCCGAGCCCACCCAGTTGTGTGGCAACAGCGAATAAATATTCACTATTGCCACGTTCATTGAGGGAACCATGAATGCCAACATGTACTGTGACATACTGAAGCAGAGTATGATCCCCTCCCTTCAGAGACTGGGACACAGGGCAGTATTCAAACATAATGACCCCAAACACCTGTTCCCTGGGTGTGTTCTAACTGTGGGGGGGGGGGACATAACAGATCTAACTGATCCCAGTGACAGGGATCAGTAGATCTGTCATGTCCCATTCACAGAACGGGGAACCGCCGTGTTTACTTTGGCGGTTCCCCGTTCCTCCTCTCTGAAAGGAGATCGCGGGTCTCCAGCGGACATCGGGTCCGCCCGACCCGCGGGCACGCTCCCGCAGTGTGCAGCAGCATGTGCGCGCGCCACTCGCGCCCGCGGGAGCACGCCCAGCACAAGCCAAATGGGAGGACGTCTATTGACGTCCTCCCGGCATTTTAGAGCCGCCCTGTAGCCGTCATTCGGCTATGGCGCGGGTGGGAGGTGGTTAATGGCTGTGTGTTGAGTTATTTTAAGGGGACAGCAAATTTACACTGTTATACAAGCTGTACACTCACTACTTTACATTGTAGCAAAGTGTCATTTCTTCAGTGTTGTCACATGAAAAGATAGAATAAAATATTTACAGAAATGTGAGGGGTGTACTTACTTTTGTCAGATACTGTAACTGATGCAATGGGGGTGATTTACTAAAACTGGAGAGTGCAAAATCTGGTACAGCTCTGCATAGTAACCAATCAGCTTCTCACTTCAGCTTCTTCAATTAAACTTTGACAATAAAACCTGGAAGCTGATTTCTGGTTTCTATGCATGATTGGCACAGTGCACACCAGCTGGTAGCTCCCATGTGCCCAGCTAAAAACTGGAAAATGGGAGAAAATCCCCCATTGGGGCACAGGCAGCAATCAAAACATGATTGAGACTCCGACCCTTCTGCATTTTATCCAATATTAAATAGAGGTCGGAATTACACTTTAGAAGGCATTTTTAACCACTTGCCAACCACCGGCTGCAGCGTGACGGCGGCAAAGTGGCTCGTTATCGCAAACAGCCGTCGCCTGATGGCGGCTGCGATAACTAATATTGTGAGAGTGCTCACTGTGTCCGGGGGGGCCAGGGAGCTGGTAGGGCGGACTGAGTCTCCGCCGGCTACCCGCGATGGCCCCCCCCCCACAGTGAGAGAACGGAGGTCGGTGCATGTAAACATGGATCTCCGTTCTGTTAGAGGGGGAAGGGTGGTGATCACAGGTTTCCTGTATATGGAAGCCGTGATCACTCCCCTCCCCCTGCCAGCCCAGCCCCCATACAGTTAGAACACACTGAGGGAACACAGTTAACCCTTAGAGCACAGGTTAACCCCTTCACTGCCAATGGCATTTACACAGTAATCAATGCATTTTTATAGCACTGATCGCTGTATAAATGCCAGTGGTCCCAAAAAAGTGTCAAAATGGTTTGACATGTCCGCCCCAATATCGCAGTACCGCTAAAAATCGCAGATCGCCGCCATTACTAGTAAAAAATAAATAAAAACCCCAAAAATGAATTCTCATTGTCCGTAAACGCGGCAGCTTTTGCTCAAACCAATCAATAAACGCCGATTGCGATTTTTTTTTTACCAAAAATATGGGAAAGAATATAAATCGGCCAAAACCGATGAAAAAAAATGTTCTATATTTTTTGGGATTTGTATTTTAGCAAAAAGTAAGAAATATTGTTTTTTTTTTTCAAAATTGTTGCTCTTCTTTTGTTTATAGCGGCGATCAGAAATGACGCAGCAGTGATCAAATACCACCAAAAGAAAGCTCTATTTGTGGGGAAAAAAAGGACGCCAATTTTGTTTGGGTACAACGTCGCACAACCGCGCAATTGTCAGTTAAAGCAACGCAGCGCCGAATCGCAAAAAGTGCTCTGGTCCTAACGTGGGAAATCCTTCCGGGGCTGAAGTGGTTAATTGAGGTCCTTGACAGTTTTCTGTAGTTTTGGCCTTTGGCCTGAGCTTGCACTGTAGCTATGTTACTTGGCCTCCAGGTGGCAGCACAGGGCTGTAATTGTTGGGTGTATTATATTTAATCCAAAAATGAATATTTCTTCTGTAGGTTGGGGGGGGGGGGGTGAGCCACACAATTTCTGCTGAATTAATTTTGCTATCATTAAGGCCGGGTTCACAGCATGGGGTTCGGGGTGTCCCTGTTCCCTGTTTCAGGGGTTTTGCCTGAGTTCAGACCTGAAAGGGATCAGAAGACGCACAGGACCCCTTTCCAGCGCGGACCGCGGCCGCCCCGGGGATGTGTGAAGCCCCTCCATAGAGAGCTGGGCACAGTCTCCTGTCATGCAAATTGGATGCAGGGAAATCCACTTCCGATTCGAATGTGGGAACAAAGCCTGAAACCTTAGGAAAATTTGCCTTCATTGACTCCAATGCAGGAGAGAGGGAGAGATCAGCAAACCGAGATTTCTCCTTTGGTGGAAAGTTTTTTAAGTGAAAATTTTCAGAAATTTTGCAGCCAATCCATTGAAGTGAGGAGAATTTCACAGATCAGTAGTGACACAGAGGTCAGGGGTCAGTAGTAAGTGATGCAGAGTTCAGGGGTCAGTAGTAAGTGATGCAGAGTTCAGGGGTCAGTAGTAAGTGATGCAGAGTTCAGGGGTCAGTAGTAAGTGATGCAGAGTTCAGGGGTCAGTAGTTAGTGATGCAGAGTTCAGGGGTCAGTAGTAAGTTATGCAGAGTTCAGGGGTCAGTAGTAAGAGATGCAGAGTTCAGGGGTCAGTAGTAAGTGATGCAGAGTTCAGGGGTCAGTAGTAAGTGATGCAGAGTTCAGGAGTCAGTAGTAAGTGATGCAGAGTTCAGGGGTCAGTAGTAAGTGATGCAGAGTTCAGGGGTCAGCAGTAAGTGATGCAGAGTTCAGAGGTCAGCAGTAAGTGATTCAGAGTTCAGGGGTCAGTAGTAAGTGATGCAGAGTTCAGGGGTCAGTAGTAAGAGATGCAGAGTTCAGGGGTCAGTAGTAAGTGATGCAAAGTTCAGGGGTCGGTAGTAAGTAATGCAGAGTTCAGGGGTCAGCAGTAAGTGATGCAGAGTTCAGAGGTCAGTAGTAAGTAATGCAGAGTTCAGGGGTCAGCAGTAAGTGATGCAGAGTTCAGAGATCAGTAGTCAGTGATGCAGAGTTCAGGGGTCAGCAGTAAGTGATGCAGAGTTCAGAGGTCAGTAGTCAGTGATGCAGAGTTCAGGGGTCAGCAGTAAGTGATGCAGAGTTCAGGGGTCAGCAGTAAGAGATGCAGAGTTCAGGAGTCAGTAGTAAGTAATGCAGAGTTCAGGGGTCAGTAGTAAGTGATGCAGAGTTCAGAGGTCAGTAGTAAGTGATGCAGAGTTCAGGGGTCAGTAGTAAGTGATGCAGGGTTCAGGGATCAGTAGTAAGTGATGAAGAGTTCAGGGGTCAGTAGTAAGTGATGCAGAGTTCAGGGGTCAGTAGTAAGTGATGCAGAGTTCAGGGGTCAGTAGTAAGTGATGCAGAGTTCAGGGGTCAGTAGTAAGAGATGCAGAGTTCAGGGGTCAGTAGTAAGTGATGTAAAGTTCAGGGGTCAGTAGTAAGTGATGCAGAGTTCAGGGGTCAGTAGTAAGTGATGCAGAGTTCAGGGGTCAGTAGTAAGTAATGCAGAGTTCAGGGGTCAGTAGTAAGTAATGCAGAGTTCAGGGGTCAGCAGTAAGTGATGCAGAGTTCAGAGGTCAGTAGTCAGTGATGCAGAGTTCAGGGGTCAGTAGTAAGTGATGCAGAGTTCAGGGGTCAGCAGTAAGAGATGCAGAGTTCAGGGGTCAGTAGTAAGTGCTGCAGAGTTCAGAGGTCAGTAGTCAGTGATGCAGAGTTCAGGGGTCAGCAGTAAGTTATGCAGAGTTCAGGGGTCAGTAGTAAGTGATGCAGAGTTCAGGGTCAGTAGTAAGTGATGCAGAGTTCAGGGGTCAGCAGTAAGTGATGCAGAGTTCAGGGGTCAGCAGTAAGTGATGCAGAGCTCAGGGGTCAGTAGTACGTGATGCAGAGTTCAGGGGTCAGTAGTTAGTGATGCAGAGTTCAGGGACCAGTAGTTAGTGATGCAGAGTTCAGGGGTCAGTAGTAAGTGATGCAGAGTTCAGGGGTCAGCAGTAAGTGATGCAGAGTTCAGGGGTCACCAGTAAGTGATGCAGAGTTCAGAGGTCAGTAGTAAGTGATGCAGAGTTCAGGGGCCAGTAGTAAGTGATGCAGAGTTCAGGGGTCAGTAGTAAGTGATGCAGAGTTCAGAGGTCAGTAGTAAGTGATGCAGAGTTCAGGGGCCAGTAGTTAGTGATGCAGAGTTCAGGGGTCAGTAGTAAGTGATGCAGAGTTCAGGGGTCAGTAGTAAGTGATGCAGAGTTCCGGGGTCAGTAGTGAGTGATGCAGAGTTCAGGGGTCAGTAGTAAGTGATGCAAAGTTCAGAGATCAGTAGTAAGTGATGGAGAGTTCAGGGGTCAGTAGTAAGTGACGCAGAGTTCAGGGGTCAGTAGTAAGTGACACAGAGTTCAGAGGTCAGTAGTAAGTGAAGCAGAGTTCAGGGGTCAGTAGTAAGTGATGCAGAGCTCAGGGGTTAGTAGTAAGTGATGCAGAGTTCAGGGTCAGTAGTAAGTGATGCAAAGTTCAGCGATCAGTAGTAAGTGATGCAGAGTCCAGGGGTCAGTAGTAAGTGATGCAGAGTTCAGGGATCAGTAGTAAGTGATGCAGAGCTCAGGGGTCAGTAGTAAGTAATGAAGAGTTCAGGGGTCAGTAGTAAGTGATGCAGAGTTCGGGGATCAGTAGTAAGTGATGCAGAGTTCAGGGGTCAGTAGTAAGTAATGCAGAGTTCAGGGGTCAGTAGTAAGTAATGCAGAGTTCAGGGATCAGTAGTAAGTGATGCAGAGTTCAGGGGTCAGTAGTAAGTGATGCAGAGGTCAGTAGTTAGTGATGCAGAGTTCAGGGGTCAGTAGTAAGTGATGCAGAGCTCAGAGGTCAGTAGTAAGTGATGCAGAGCTCAGAGGTCAGTAGTAAGTGATGTAGAGTTCAGGGGTCAGTAGTAAGTGATGCAGCCTTCAGGGGTAAGTAGTAAATGATGCAGAGCTCAGAGGTCAGTAGTAAGTGATGCAGAGTTCAGGGGTCAGTAGTAAGTGATGCAGAGCTCAGAGGTCAGTAGTTAGTGATGCAGAGTTCAGGGGTCAGTAGTAAGTGATGCAGAGTTCAGGGATCAGTAGTAAGTGATGCAGAGCTCAGAGGTCAGTAGTAAGTGATGTAGAGTTCAGGGGTCAGTAGTAAGTGATGCAGCCTTCAGGGGTAAGTAGTAAATGATGCAGAGTTCAGAGGTCAGTAGTAAGTGAAGCAGAGTTCCGGGGTCAGTAGTAAGTGATGCAGAGCTCAGGGGTCAGTAGTTAGTGATGCAGAGTTCAGGGGTCAGTAGTAAGTGATGCAGAGTTCAGGGATCAGTAGTAAGTGATGCAGAGTTCAGGGGTCAGTAGTAAGTGATGCAGAGTTCAGGGGTCGGTAGTAAGTGATGCAGAGCTCAGGGGTTAGTAGTAAGTGATGCAGAGTTCAGGGGTCAGTAGTAAGTGATGCAGAGTTCAGAGGTCAGTAGTAAGTGATGCAGAGTTCAGGGATCAGTAGTAAGTGATGCAGAGCTCACGGGTCGGTAGTAAGTGATGCAGAGTTCAGGGGTCGGTAGTAAGTGATGCAGAGTTCAGGGGTCAGTAGTAAGTGATGCAGCCTTCAGGGGTAAGTAGTAAATGATGCAGAGTTCAGAGGTCAGTAGTAAGTGAAGCAGAGTTCCGGGGTCAGTAGTAAGTGATGTAGAGCTCAGGGGTCAGTAGTTAGTGATGCAGAGTTCAGGGGTCAGTAGTAAGTGATGCAGAGTTCAGGGATCAGTAGTAAGTGATGCAGAGTTCAGGGGTCAGTAGTAAGTGATGTAGAGTTCAGGGGTCAGTAGTAAGTGATGCAGCCTTCAGGGGTAAGTAGTAAATGATGCAGAGTTCAGGGGTCAGTAGTAAGTGACACAGAGTTCAGAGGTCAGTAGTAAGTGATGCAGCGTTCAGGGGTCAGTAGTAAGTGATGCAGAGTTCAGGGGTCGGTAGTAAGTGATGCAGAGCTCAGGGGTCAGTAGTAAGTGATGCAGAGTTCAGGGGTCAGTAGTAAGTGATGCAGAGTTCAGAGGTCAGTAGTAAGTGATGCAGAGTTCAGGGGTCAGTAGTAAGTGATGCAGAGCTCAGGGGTCGGTAGTAAGTGATGCAGAGTTCAGGGGTCAGTAGTACGTGATGCAGAGTTCAGAGGTCAGTAGTAAGTGATGCAGAGCTCAGGGGTCAGTAGTAAGTGATGCAGAGTTTAGGGGTCAGTAATAAGTGATGCAGAGTTCAGGGGTCAGTAGTAAGTGATGCAGAGCTCAGGGGTCAGTAGTAAGTGATGCAGAGTTCAGGGGTCAGTAGTAAATGATGCAGAGTTCAGGGGTCAGTAGTAAGTGATGCAGGGTTCAAGGGTCAGTAGTAAGTGATGCAGAGTTCAGGGGTCAATAGTAAGTGATGCAGAGTTCAGGGGTCGGTAGTAAGTGATGCAGAGCTCAGGGGTCAGTAGTAAGTGATGCAGAGTTCGGGGGTCAGTAGTAAGTGATGCAGAGTTCAGAGGTCAGTAGTAAGTGATGCAGAGTTCAGGGGTCAGTAGTAAGTGATGGAGAGCTCAGGGGTCGGTAGTAAGTGATGCAGAGTTCAGGGGTCGGTAGTAAGTGATGCAGAGTTCAGGGATCAGTAGTAAGTGATGCAGAGTTCAGGGATCAGTAGTAAGTGATGCAGAGTTCAGGGGCCAGTAGTAAGTGATGCAGAGTTCAGGGATCAGTAGTAAGTGATGCAGAGCTCAGAGGTCAGTAGTAAGTGATGCAGAGTTCAGGGGTCAGTAGTAAGTGATGCAGAGTTCAGGGGTCAGTAGTAAGTGATGCAGAGTTCAGGGGTCAGCAGTAAGTGATGCAGAGTTCAGGGGTCAGTAGTAAGTGATGCAGAGTTCAGGGGTCAGTAGTAAGTGATGCAGAGTTCAGTGGTCAGTAGTAAGTGATGCAGAGTTTAGGGGTCAGTAATAAGTGATGCAGAGTTCAGGGGTCAGTAGTAAGTGATGCAGAGTTCAGGGGTCAGTAGTAAGAGATGC